>JBAMNC010001228.1:0-201430 GCA_037902135.1 Cetoscarus ocellatus
AACTTGATTCTATATTTATGTACTTGTGAAGTAACTCCCTATTGAGCCCAATGCTTTTGCTCTTTTGCCTAAAATAAAATTGACTGACAGCTTACAGTCACCATTCTGCTCATAACGATTCGAAGGCCACAGTTAACCCGAGCAGAGCGCTGTGCTTTAAAGTTTAGATGACAGAAGGTATCACAGAGCTCCCTCAGAGCTCAAACAGTGTGATCAGAACCAGCTCCATGTGTGAATGTGAGACGATCCCGTCCCGTCTCATCACTTTCTCCATCTCTGTCTGCGCCTACATTTTTCATCTGTCTGACTTTGCTGAGGAGCCATTCAGCAGATGTTTGTTGACTGGTGTACTCGAAGAATAGCTGCACCATGTCACTACATCAGAGGAGGCTGACAGTTATTTGCACGGTTATGTGATGCACAGGCTGCTCAGGCTGTGCTCCTACCGCTGCCATGTGGTCTAATCTCTCACTCATGTCAGTTTAAACTGCTTTTTTTAATTGGGTCTAATTTACAGAGCCAGGTATATGTCTTTGTCTACTCAAACTAGACTCAGCTGTTACATGGAAACTGTTGGATTTTTCAAACCATTTAGGAAATATCGTCAGAGCATGAGGGATTTTCTTCAAACTTTGCTCAAAAGTTCACTACATAAGTAAAAATATGGCGTCATGGGATTAAAAAATCTCATGCTTCTTCCAACTCCTTTTTGGGCATGTTACTCTAATGTTTCCACTGTTCCAACAATTTTCTTTCCTTTTCTTTCTTTTTTTTTTTGCTTTGGTATTACTCATATGTCTAAAATAAAGCCTTCATTCACTCACTCACTAAATTAGGTTTTCAGTAACACAAGTCAAAGATCATGAGGTTCTATAGTCATCTCATACTTGTGAGCAGGATATTTATTTAACACTATGAGGGATTTTTTTTCTTACCTTGCACATTTGTCCATTTTGGCTCAAGGATGGGTTGATAGGATTTTAGTCCTGGGTTAAGCCGCTTGTTCATCAGAGTCAATGTGATCTGATGGATGAATGGATTCAAACCACTTAAAGCCATAAAGCCGCATGTTGTTGTTCTACTTAAGAAAATATCTGAAGTATGCTCATAGGAATTTTCCTCTAATTTACATAAATGTTCACTCTGACTAGATCTTGAACTGGTTATAATTGTGTTGGTCAAAAACATCGTTCCTCATCATCCCTGTCTTAAAAATGGTCAAAGGTTGAAGTTGTGGAGCCTCATGATTATCCCTTGCCAGTGAAAGAGATATCTAAAATGCTTTAAAGACTTATTTTCAAGCTTTGCTCACACGGTTATTCTGACTGAAGGTCAAACTGCTCACACTTTGGGTTTTAGAAGTCAGTGTTTTTTTGCACATATGTTCATTAAGAGCTCACAAGATCTCAACAATTCACACAAACCCAAGACCAAAGTCAGCTAAAGCCGGATCATCTGGTGGTCCTAAAATAATTCTGACTTGAAATTGTAAATAATGAATATGTTCAATATTTACAACAGCATAATTTGTCACATGGAATGGGACAAAGCCAGTCAGGAAACAAGTTTGCTGGAGTAGGATGCAAATGTAGTTACGGCAACAAGAGTAAATGTGAAGCAAAAAGTTAGACAGACATCAGAAATGGAGTACCAACTTGTTGGTTTGTGGCAAAACATCAACTTTTGGACAATGTAACCTGTGAATTATATACAACCAACTCGTTAGAGAAAAGCTGAATGACAACACAACCCCCAAAGATGTCATAGGAAGCTAAGTGTTAGCTGAAATTAGTTTGGCAATTGCTCCTGACATCCACCTTTGCCAGGGAGATTACAGGCTATAAGATTAGAGGACGTTTGGAATGTCAGTTTAATCTGACATTTGTAGTCTTCATGTGTGGTTTCTCAGTTTCAAAATTAGGATTTTAAAAACCTTTATGTGTGCTCCAGGCATAGCTCTTCTTGCCCCAACACTGCTCTTTCTTTGTCCTCCACTGGCTTAACTTAAAGAGGTATGACACTGACAGGCAGTAGGCTGAGTTTTGATTTGTGGTGTGTCCTGATGAAGAGTGCATCCATCAATTGATCTCTGCTCTCCAAATGGTATATCGTCATCTAATGTTATTTCCCCTCCATGACCCGCACCATTGACTCTTTACAATATTACCATATTTACTCTATTAACTTTATTTGTTTTCAGGCTCCAAGTGCAAATCAAAGAGCCCACTTTATCGAGCACCCACTCTTTGTCAGCATGCATAATCGAGTTTGGACCTTAGGTCTTATGCAGCCACTAAATCTGATTTATTCTCTGAGGGGAAGGGGTGCCACCATTTTTTTAAGTCAGGCTTTTGCATCAACCATTTCTTTCAAGTGTGACTGCCACACCTACACACCTGTTTCTTTCAGTCTGTCACAGGTTTTGGGACAGGTCTGGGAAATAACAGGAAGTCATAAACTTTATATGAAATTAAAGTGTTGCAGCTTGGCTTTTCACTGTATTAATGTGGCAGTTTGGAAATCACAAAAACATAAACTACAAACTACTAAAAATGAAGCACCAGGACATTTTAAATCAGATTCAGTCTTGTTAAAGGTAAATTCCTTAAAGTTGGACTCAAACTCTCAAACAGCTCGGCTTTAAATGTCTTCTTCTTAACTTAATTAAATTACTTTTACAGGCTTTATTTACTCGTATTGTTGCTCACCATATAAAAGAGTTAGGTGCTTAATTACAAAAACCACTGGGACTGATCTGAATAATCTTTACATCTGCCTTGTCAGCCTGCCAATAACTCTGCAGCCATTGTTTGAAACATACTCCAAATCAAATCTGCCAGTCTATAGTTTTAATTACTGGAGCTCTCAAAGCTCTTTGCATCAGCCTTAATTAAACTGAACTATTTTTATCTTCTGATGGAGCACTTCGAGGATCCTCTGGTGAAATTATGATTGGTATTTGATTTAATTTAAAGAAACAGTCCAATCCTTTAACGGGGCTTTAACCAGATATTAAAACTTAATGTGCTTACCCACAATTAAAAAATTTTAAAATCAGACATTTATGCATGTGGGATCTATGTTTTGATTTTATTTTTTTCTACCTGTTTAGCTTTATTTTATTATTTTTTTTATTTCCTATAGGTCGATGAGTGCTTCAGACAGTTTTCCTGCAGCCTTGTGGCAGGTCTTCCAGCAGAAATGGTTCCCGGCTGTCAGTTACAGTTAGTAAGTCACACAAATTCTGTCACCTCACATTATAACACTTCCAACACCTTCTCTGCTTTAACTTAGAAACTGACCTGTCACTGCACCCTTACATCTAATGGATACAACAAAAAAGTTCCTTTCTTTTCCTCTCGTGTTCATAAAGAATATAAACTACTGAGAGAGTTAGAACAAAGTCTGATAAAATGCCCAAAGGCAAGTTCTCTGAATATTGATGTATAGGCAGGTAGGTGATGGATGGATAGATGGACAGACAGACGAGGGGGCAGACAGCTAGGTAAGAAGGCCCAGACCGAGTTTGACTTTGAAAGCATTTTATCACAATATAGTATATACTATCCTGTTTTATTTCTGTTCCAGACATGTTCAGAACTTTGCACACAAATTGCTTTCATTCAACTCACATTGCACACGTCAGCTTATTTTACGAAATAAAAAATTGGTCAAAGGAAAACAAGTATTTACTCAGCATATATAAACACAGGGCTGTTTAGATACAAACAATTACCAGCATCAACAGCTCTAAAAACTGTATATTACAGAATATAATAATACTAAATTATCTATCCCAAAGTCAAGATAATAAAGTTTTTTTTTATTATTATTTAATTGACAAATAAAGACACTGGTGAGGAATCCTACATGTTGTTTATAGAGACAATAAAGTTGCAAAAATAATCACATTTAACCAAATGCAATAATTTGATAATTGTTAATGACTATTTGAATTTAAGTATTATGTGCTTTAAAGTTAAAAGTCTTCATTTGACGGTCCTCCTATGAGTGTTAGTATAGTTCTCTTTTTGTGATAATCTGTGAGGCTGCCTATTAACTTGTACAGTATATAACAGTGAGAATAAGATATCGTTCAGAGTCAAAAGCATGTTTCATGTGTTTTTCAGAGATGAATAGTCTCAGCAGAAGCAGAGTCTGATCACTCCACAAAAGCAGAAAAGTTCCACCAAAGTCATTGAGCCCTGTGAAGGTTGTGCAACAAGCTATTTTTATTCAGATGCAGGAAGCAGAACGACATTTTTGGCTCACATAAGTGCTCAGGCTGCTGAGCACTGACTGTCTGAGTGAGCTGTTGCCTTGGCATGGCAGTAATGCAATGTACTTGTCACTGCAGCTTGAGTAAACATCTGCATCCAGGCTCATCACAGCTCTCTGAGTAAGAATATATTACAGAGGTAATTATGCCGTGTGGTAGTAAACAAAGAGGAGGCACATTCAGCGGTGTGAGTGTGACTGAGAGGAAACAGCACACGGTTAAAATACAAACAGTAGACGTGCAGCACTTGAATGATGGCCTCAGGCACAAGCATTTATGTTCATATAGTTCAAAGTCTTAACTGTAGATGAAGTTTCATGTGACTAAATAATGGCTTTGTTTAAATTGTCTTATTTTCATATAGAGTGTATGGTGCAGGTGAGTTGGATAATTAGCATGCTCATGGTAGAACTGATCAGCACTTTAGGTTGGTTTAATATGAGGTCACCATCCATCCTTTCGACTGTTGGCCCATTAAGGGAAGGGGAGGGCCACATATAAAGAAGTAAATGATGACTGGGCCACGTTGATATTCTGACCTTAAGTATGCTAGAATAAGTAAAATTGATCCTTTGTGCATAAGATATCCATTGTTGTTGAAAAAAACCTCAAACAAAAAAAAAAGAAAACAGCCGACATCAAAGCTTTCAACAAATGGCACAACAAGGCAAAGAGTCTCTGTTTTGAAAAGATTTTGGGGTGGCCAGTTAGACTTTGGGGGCCCTGATTTCTCCTGGCTTCACTGGATGGGCCCCTGTTCAAGAGGAGAATTGAACAGGGGTAACAGAGATGGTGATGGCTTATTTCCATTTTCAGATGTTAAATGAACAAACTGCACAAAGCTGACAAACTTAGATGAGCTCAGTGGGTGCTTGAAAATGGCCAGCACAGTAGTCTTTGTAAATGAGATGGTAAGATGGAGAAGAAAGCAAAGAGAATGAAGGAAAATGTGGGCCAAATTTCAATCAATTTTTAACCTGCTGCAGGCAAGTTAAAGTGAACAACGGGCTGCAATTAGCCCCCAGGCCTTAGTTTGGACACCCATGATGTAGTTGTTTTTGTTCATCAGTCAAAGCAAGAAGCTTTATATTTCAGTGGTTGTTGGAACTTGCTGTGGGCCAAGTTATAGTGGGCTACAGGCTGCAATTGGCCCCTTGGGTCAGAGTTTGGACACCCATGTTTTAGGGTATTCTTGTGAATGCAGAGTCTAAAGGCTGGTGTCAGGAATGGTTTCAAACTGTTCACAAATGTCCACGCTGCCTCAGGATGAGTTGATTAAAGCCACACTGTGTGGTTTGTTCTCCCATTTAGCGGTGAAACTACTTTGCATTCAAACGAATAGTGCTCTCTAGCGCCTCACTTTTTCAAATGTGCGCTGCAACCGCTGAACTCTACGCTGGCTGGTATGTGCTTAGAAGCTATGTCAACATCCAACACTTAATCCAGTTTTCTTTCTCGTGAAGAGGTACGTTATTTCAGCCAAACTGCAAACTGCATTGAATCATTAGTGTTAGCATGTATAAGTATTACTCCTCAAGCAATGGTGAATACAATAGTGACAGTGAATTATGTTCTCTGGCTCTGAGTGAAAACACGTTTAGCCTTAGCCTGTAGTACTACGTAGCGCTTTATGTCCCTCTTGGCTGTTCATAGTTTTTATAGACTGGAAAGACATGGAAGACTCTATAGGACTTACCCTATCTATGTCAAACAGAAAAGAAATTTTTCACTCAGGAGGACAAGTCTGGTTGTTGGCAGAGGCCATTTGACACAAATGAGGACATATTTATGAATGTAGAAATTGTTTTTAGCTCATAAATTACTTAAAACACGACACATTGGTCCTTTAAATTTTCAAAGATCAAAGATCAAGGTTTTCGGGCCTCATGTTCATCCCCTGCTTCTGAATACTAGACAGAAAAAAAAAGTACAAATTCTTACTTAGATTTTAGAGGTTATAGGTCAAAGGGCAAGGCCATTGTGTCTCGCTTGCTTGTGAACAGGAAATCTAAACAGTGCTTTGATCGATTTTTTCCTTATTCCCCATTATTATAATTTTTTTTATACAAAACATTTAAAGGAAAAAAAAATATTTCTACCAGACACATACCAAAAAATCCATCTCAGCCCCCCGTCTGGCCCACCAGTGCACCCTCACTGTGTGACCATTTTACAGCTCACAGAGGGATGCCACCTCCAGGCAGTTATTTTACAGTTGAAACAGTTTTTGAACTCATAGCTGTACATTTATAACATATTCAAAATATATATATTATTTTTCCTTATCTCCTGTTTGAGCTCTGCAGTATGCTCTCATTTTCTTTATAGTTAACAAGAGAAAAACTGAGAATATCTCACCGTTTGTATTTTTTTTTTGAATTCACCTTCACTAAGGCCGTCAGTGTTTCTGAATACAAAACAGCTTCAGCTTGGCCTCGGGCTATTTTGCTGCATTTTCATGCAGGTCCCTGCTGAATATACAATTCAAGACACACTGGCTTATTGTGCACAGTTTGGTTTCTGCTTTTATTGATATAAAGCATCCAACTTTTAATTGCCGAAGTGCTACAATGACCTCAGAGTACACAGTTTAACTGAGAATATATCACAAAGACCAATGTCTCCGTGGAGCATACTAACAAGCTAGTTTGACAATGCTAGGAATGTTGTTTAGCAGTTATGTTTACAAGTTTTAAAGCATAGAAAATGAAGTATTTCAGCACACTGGCAAGCAATGATGTCCCTGATATGACCATTTTTCTTCTTTTTCCTGATGTGAACATTTGATTTTAACAGATTCTCCATCAAACTAAAGTCCAACCAGTGTTACAGTTTGACTTGTGTCCACTCAAACTGATGTTCAGCTGGTGCCTTTCTTTGTGTCTTTATTGCAGACTGAGGCGATACATTGACTAATTCAACAGCTTCAGCAGCAGTTTTATCACATCTGGACCATATTTCATCATTAAATGAATAACACTAACTTCTCTATAGTAAACTAACTTCTCTATAGTAAGGATAGTTTTGCTCTACTTCCAATAGTTTGTTTTTAGAAGTGGCTCACGTTCTGTAGTGCAGTAGCGCAACAACTGTCCAATCACCTGCCAGATATGCTTCTGAGGAGTTCGACCCTCCTGAAACGCTTCCTATGGACTCTTTCCCAGACGGACTAGTGGTTTAAGGTTAGTACATGTCAGCATCTGTAAAACAACAGCAATGATAGACACAACAGCTACAGGTCAACATGATCAGTCAGAGAAATATTGAATCTCATGCAACATGTCAGCGTGATTTTTGTTGTTGATGGGTTGTATGAAGCAGAAAAGGTTTAGCAATGTCCTCTAAAGCACAAATAGAGAAGAAACTGGCACACAGTGGGACAAAGTTTCCCTGTTGACATGTGAAAACTGTAAATGTTTCTGAAAATCTTCCCTCTGGCAGGAGTTTTTACAAAATGTTCATTTTCAGTAACCTGAAATGCCATTTGAGTGTTCACAACAAGCCAAATCTGCCAGAAAAGGCCATACTCATGGAAATACCAATGTGTGGTTAAGGCCTTAGTATCCCATTTGCTCACTGAGCGATGGTAAAGCCTGCAGGAGCAAAAGGAACATATTGGCAATATCACGGAAAGTGTAAAGAGCAATAAACAGAAGTACAAAATAGTGGAGAGTTTTAACATGTGCACTCAAATGCTCCTGACAATGATCCGGTCTGTTCACACATCTGTTCAGGCGGGCATTATGAGGCCCTGTGGCAGAGAGCTGGCAGAGTCAGGTCTGTTTAAAGTCCAGCTCATCGGTTTCAGTCCTTTTAATTCTCGTACACAGCTCCTCTGAGTCATGTTTGGATAAGTTCAGGGCTGCAGTGCATGTGTGAAAGGTACGAGTGCTACGATCAGCTGCTAACGCTCCACAGTAACAGGAGCTCAACAGATGGCCGGTGGGAAGTTTTATTTGTAAAGCAGCAACAAAAAGTGTTTTATTCATTTTTACAGAAACTTTTAACTGAACTGTTGATGAGTAAAAGCAGACAATAGGTTAAGACATGGAGGAAAGGTAACTTGCCCATTAGTGACTGTCCATAACATACTGTGCACAAAGTGGCTGCACCAGATCCCCTGATGGTCAAAGAGTCTCAAGAGCGTCACATTAACAATGATTGGGTCCAAAGGTGCATCATTTATAACCACATATGCCTAATAGACAGACATATGTCTGAATCTCTTTTGTCTCATTTTTAGACGTTCTCTAAGCTTTAACTCCAGCTTGGATCCAGCTCCACATTTGAAAACCTGTCACAAATCAAAACAACATTCTGGCTTTGACATGCGAGTCACCTCTGGAAGTAAATGCCAGCTGTAATTAGGACTTTTAAGCTGTAATTGAGACGACTATCAGATTGGAACAGTGGCGATAATAGCTGTTAGAGACAATTAGAGTGACAATCAGAAAGCAGAGTGATATCTCACTGTGTGCTTCAGAGTTTGTACTGTATTTGTGTTTCTTTCAGTCTGAAAACTTGGCTCCAGAAAACTCTGTTTTGTGTGTCCACAAAAATAACTGAACATATGAACTGAGTCTTCTTTGTGCCATTCAGGTTTTTCTTGTTTATTTTCAAGCTGTTTGGTTGTGATGAATGTATGTAGCTCAAATTTGCCAGAGGATCTTGATTTTTAATTCTTTTTTTAATTATTATTGTCATCTCAGTTCCTCAAATTAGCCTAAAATGGCCAAGCTACATAAGAAACAACAAATTTGTTCCTCATGACAAAAAATGTCCAATTGAAAACCATTGATAATACCACTTTTATCTCACTTTTATCTTCACATAAAGTAATGCAATTCTTAATGTTAGGATTTAAGTTTGGACCACAGGCTTTGATTTTTTATGTTTGTATTTGTCCACCAGATGGTGCTACTTTTCCCAATACAAAGCACAGGATATCGCACTTTTTACTGTTTTCCGCAATAGTGCCTGCAAAAATAAATAACAATGCATCAAAATCAATGTTGCTGCCAATCACTGACCCATATGAGGACTAATAATAATAGCAAATAACTACTCCTTAGAAGTATTTAATGGAAAATGTACTTTTTATTTAAAAAAATTAAGTTATGTCAACATTGCGGCCTTAAAGGGGACATAAACCACAATTCATGTTTTATATGTATATTTCAGGCTGAAGATGTTTTCAAAGACTTACTCAATTAAAGTGAACAAAAGAAAAAAATATACTATTCACTGCAGTTTTCAGGAGGCTGACATTTTCTTTCAATCTGGGAAAATAATTTAGAATGTTAAATAACTCTAAAGGGTTAAGCGAACATCACTTCCTGTGATTTTTCTTTTTCTTTTTGTCTCATTTCCATATTTCCATGCATTCTCATTTTCTTTTAGATTGGCTTTCACATGTTTCATTTAAACAGCACAATAGCATAATTTGAAGCTACTTTAAGTCTGACATTAAGGCCATCAGGCCCCATAGCAAGATCATGAAATGGTTCCTCTGCCTTTTAAGCTTCTTTAACATGTTGTGCACAGGTTATGCAGAAACTTGATCCAGAAATGTTAGCTGTTTTTTACTGCGTGAGGCTTTCTCCTCACTGTACATTGATATCTGGAAAAAAGATGCAACGTGCAATTGCACTGTTCAAACATACAATGATGACAACTATCGCAATTGACAAACATATGTGTTAATTTTAATTTTTAGCTCTAAAGTCTGTAGAACTTTCCATTAAATTGAGCCCAAACTTTCATCAGTCATATAACTGGTTTATTTTGCAGATTTGCAACCCCTGTGCAGGAAGTTTTGTAAATGCATAAACATACACTTTAAAATTAAAAAAAAAAAAAAAAATCCACTAAGTCGACTTCATGAGCATTGTCTTGTTATTTTATTGGCCTTTAATGCATGCTACTTAGCCTTGTACTTACCCCTGTACTGCTGCAACACTCGAATTTCCCCTCTTGGGATCAATAAAGGGTTATCTTATCTCTTAATATGCACCACATCCTTTAATGAATAACAAGTAATGGTCATTTCACTCTAATGTCATATTTTATTTAAATTAGAGTTATACCCTTGTAATCTCTGAGAACTGATGTTTGGTGAATGGGTGCATGGTTTTTGTCTTGATGCTGCTCAGTGTTTTTGGTTTTGTTTAATTTTTTTTTTACTGTTTTTTTTTTTTTTTTTGAAGTAAACGATAGTCATCATGCCCACCCCTACCTTTGCACCAATCATCACATCTACATAAGTGTTCTTTGTTTTCATACCTTGTACAGGTGTCTGTTTGATGAATATTACTAAAGGATTTAACATGCTGGTTTTCTTACAAAACTGACTTTATCTGAGCTTCACACTGAGGCAGGTTAACTATCAGTGTCTTCATTAATTAACAGAGAAAAGACAGAGATGTAAGATCCATTAATATAGACACTCTCTGCCCCTCAGGCACACCACCTAGCCTGTAAGAGCTCTCGTTCCATTTAGACCCTTATTTTTACAAACAACTTATGCTGTTTCTCTCTACATAGCACTTAGTGCATGGTTTTGTCTCATTATATGGTATATAATTATAATCATCACTGTTGTTTATGCTTTCACTGAGCCACGTTGCAGGTCAGGAGAGAAAGAGAAAGAGTCCATTAAGCTCATGTTGAGCCTGATGGACTCTAATAAACAGTATCATCCTGATTATAGATCACTATTAAAATTACACAATGTTTAGAAAGATAAACTAAACCACTGGGGCTGTAACTTCTCTGAAAACATCACTTTCCTCCATCCATCTTCCTTTGAAAAGCCTGATCTGCAGTCAGTTTGACAAAGTTTAAAAAAGTTCCTCCCCCCTGCTTCTAAAGCAGAAGAGTTAAAAAAAAAAAAAAAACTACAAGAGTGCAGAGAAACATCTTATAAACCTGTAGACAAATGTGCAAAACAGAAGAGCAAGAAGCCTGAGATTCAGGGACTGTCTCTCTCTTTCTCCAATGAGAGGCTGCAGCTATAGCCACTCTGCACACTGACACACGGCGCACCTGGAACAGTCACAGATTAGGTTGAGATATTATTTGCATTATTTGCGGGTGTTTTTTTTATTGATTTCTCACCTCAGAGTTGTTCATATCACAGTTAATCATTCAGGCCTAGTCCATATAGCATGAATAGACATTTCCACATCTCTTCACGGTGATTTAAGTGACTGTGAACGTGGCGTGGTTGTCGATACCAGATGGGTTGCTTGAGTATTTCACAAGCTGCTGATCTACTGACATTTTCATGCATCAGACTCAAGAATGGTCTGAGCATTATCATTGGGCATAACGCCTCTTGATGCCAGAGGTCAGAGGTGAGTGTTACAGAGCAATGTGGACACTAACCACCTGCTGACATCCACATTGAAATAATCTGTTCTCACTTCCTCTTCTGCTTGTTTGTTCATCGCCCACAGATTGTTAGTCATAGTAAATAGACCCCTCAAGGTCTGATATTAAACATCTCTGCTTACTCCATCTTCACACTCCGACACCCACTAATACAGTCATGTGATCTCATGTGAGAACTTTGAGACGAGCTCACATATACCATGATTAAAGATACATGTTAGTTATGAAAAATGACACACCCGACTGAGAAGGAGGGGACAGGCTTTAGATGTTTCACAACATCATCACACAAAACTTGTTGCCAACATGCCACCTAATCAGGGAGGCTGACAAAGACAGATCACAGACCGCTTTAACCGTGTAAACCAATATGTCATCATGACATGCACAGCAACATGAAAAACTACATGAAGGACACGCCAACCAGCAGTACCTTCAGTTAGGGAGCTGTGGGTGAGGAGGAGTCAGCCTGTGCTGTGTATCTGTCCAGGAACTGTGAAATTAGAAAGGAGGAGGGAGGAGACGGGAGACTGCAGCTGTGAGTGGAGACAGTTTGACAAGATGACATAAAAGTGCCATGACTTCACTTTTATGGTTTTTAAAGACACAAAGTAACATAAGATTAGATAGCACAAACTCAGGAATGCATTCATACTGAGCACATGATGATCAAATGAAACACTTCAGTTTTCTTTATTTTGCATTTTGTATTTCCTTTTATGAAGACCAGTACAGTGTTGCCAGATTTTTCTACTTAAATAAGCAACCAGGTCAATAAAAAGAAGCCCCAAACAAGCAACATCCAGCTATTGTTTTTTCTAATGTGATACACTTTTTTTTTTTTTTTAAGAGAAATTTGCATAAAGTGCTTTGATTTTCATCTACATTAAATTTCAATTTCAAAGTGACATTTTTTGTTATTTATAACTTTTTTATCACTAAACAGTCTGTCTAACTTTGATTTTTGTAACCAAACAGACATAGTCAGGCTTTAATCTAAGTTTTATGTTGATCCTCTTCAGGTTTATTATGGTGAAAACAGTAATAGCTGCATTATAAATCAAGTTAAAGCAGCACAAAGTAAGATTCCAGCTTTCAGCTCTCTAGGGGCCTCTGTGGTCATTGAGTGTAACTGCACTGTCGTACACCAACATGCGTTTGTTGACATACAGAGGGAGGAGAAGCAAGCCGACAGGACTTCCCAAGAGACAAATAAACCATGTGGACTGATAAGGTACAGTCTGATCATGTTCTTTTTGAATAAATCATCATGTACTTACAAGTCCAAGCAGTACCAGGGTTACATTAGCATCGGTCGGACATCCCTCCTCGTCTTTCAGCTCAAGCCAGCGATTGAATGCCAGGCCAATGTTTATCCCTGTCCAGGCATTTAGCTTGTTACTCTCCAGCTTTCTTTTTTTCATCTCCTCCAATGTCAAAGACAAGAACAGTCTGTACAGCATTTTTAAAATCTGCTCCAGAATAATAGGAGTCCAGCAGAGAGATCTGTACTCTTTGTGGAAGAAACAGGTGGTCGAAAAAGCAAAAGGAATTATTTCCCAACATGACCACATCCTGTGCTCGGAGTTTACTTTAATGCCTTCAGGCCGCCGCTTTATCGCCCTCGGTAGGAGAACAAACCGTTACTCTAAGTCTTTCATTCCTTCTGCCATCAGGCTGTTAAACCTTTATCGTAGTCTCATGGACTGATAGATTTGTCCTTCTTTGTTTTTCCTTGCTTGGCACTGAACCACATGGTGGTTAAACTGTGTTCTGTGCCGATGGCTCCTTCATACATTCTATGAATGTAACCGTGTATAAACTTCAATGCACTGTCGAGTATCTCCTTCATGTTCTTTTGATCTGCCACTAATCGTTAATGTGCATTATAATCTGCATGACCCCGTTACTGAAAGGGTCTGTTGAGGGCTGATGTGTGTCAGTAAGCATCTCTGTCATGAACTGACTTTATTTATTATTGTCTCTGTTTGCTGTTTGTAAACGTATGTATGGTCTGGGTGCCCTTTGGGATAAATAAAGTTGTCTAAACTAAACTAAACTAAAACATTTCTTTTCTTCGGGTTTTTCGCTGCTTCCACCATGATAACAACGCTACATTTAGCTTTCTTCTTCTTCTTCTTCTTCTTCTTGTTTAATGCATCCAGCGTCAGAGGAGCATTACCGCCACCTACTGTGCAGGAGTGTGAGCCAAAGGTCCCTATTATTCCCAATATTACAAGCAACTTTTCAAAAAAAGAAGCCCAAAGTCGCTTATAATAGGCAGACCTGGCAACTATGCCAGTACAGACCAGTATGTGCGTTTTGTCCTCTGTCCACAGGGAAACAGTAGTTTTAGTCACTGAAAATACATCAAGGTACAGATTCTTCAAAATTCCATTTTGGTGTGTCTGTGTGGTCAGGGAAAAACAGCATTTTGGACATGAAATGTCACACTCTACACCAAGATTTCCCCAGGGTAATGTCAATCTATGCAATAATATCAGTGTTTACATGTGTTGCAGCAGGCATTGCTAAAGTAATGCTGTTCTGGGTGGTGCTGACTGGACTTTTGACATGCCAACACATACTGTGTGTCGCACCCTGAGGCTTGATGCTGCTTCAAAAACACTCATATTATACAAATGTTGCCTCCATATAGGACAAGACTTGGCGTTATTGTTTCACAAGTGACCATGTTGACTAAAGACATGCTGAGGTTACATTTTAAGGAAATAACCATGATTTTTTTTTTTTTTTAACAGTGACTTAAAAAAGAGTCAATTTTCATCAATGCCCATATAATTCTGTTTTCAAATCATGACAAAGCCTAAAAATAAATACAAAAAATAAAATTATTACTTTTTAATTATCATGATCCCCTCCATAAGATTCTGTTAGATTATGTGTCTTTTAGCGTGTGGTCTCATGATCTGTATCGTTCAAAAGTCCAATAAGTCACCTTTACAGTGAGGTACAACTTGTAAGATTGTGCATTTGTGGAATGAGCACCACAGCTAAAAGTGTGGATCAAGCCCAAAATGAATGTGCCAAAATCCCCTCTTCCCCTAGAAGAAAGCCTATGGTTCCTCTGTGAAGCAAGAATGAGGAACCATAGGCTTTCTTGGGTGTTGTATTCCTGGGACGCCCACTGACACTGGTGCACCAGACCATCAGCTTCCAGTTGTCAGGGATTTTGGCATATTTGTTTATAGCACACATTCAGCTGTGTTGTTAATTTCATAAGTAATCCTTAAAAGTTGTACCTTGTCAATAAAGGTGGCTTATCGGGCTTTCCAATGGTAGAACACACCGTATCAACTGGTAATATTAAAGGGGAGGTATAATCGACTGCAATGAAGATTACACACTCCTTTGAGAACTCTATGATCTGTAATGTGGTGACAGGGCTGTGACAGCAGGGACACAGTTATTCTGTACATTCACGTATACATAAATGCATTTGTAGATGTAAACAGACTTTCATTGCCATTACTGCGTTCAGAAGAGAAAAGCCCTGTGGCTTACATATGATCAAAACAAACTGATGAAATCATCACAGACAGCTGAATTAAAATGCATTATATCCTTTCTCCTCGTCCTCAGACTCTTTTCATATTAAACAACCAAAAATAAAACACCACTAACAAAATGCTCTTATTTCAGAATCACTATTCTGTGAACAGCTCTGGGAGGGAGAATGTCTTGTTTCTTCATTACAGCACCTTTGTGCTCCATAACCACCTCCATAAAGTTATGGATTTCCCAGCTTGAAGTGCAGGAGCATGAGGGGTCTGCGAGGGGCTGTTACACCATCCAAGGTTATTGCTTTGTGTACGTGAGACTGTAAAAATACATTTTATTTTTGAAGCCATTTAGAAAAGAGCTGGGTTGAAAAGATATGTGAACTTCTGCCTTAAAAGCTGTAAAATCTAAATAGTTCTGGTCACAAGTGATTAAAAGTTAAATGATACATCCAAGGTGTGAGAGAGGGGGCCATCAGCCGTGTTTTTCAGAATATATTTGTGGATTCTTCAATGCTTTTATGGACATCTGGAGTGAACTACCTGGTAGTTGCCTCCTCGTCCAATCCTTATGGTTCCCCACATGTACATCTTTTTTTTCTAGTGAATGATAGTCAATAAGTGGTTGGTTAATTATTTGTTCCTGATTTTCTTGCAAACCTCCATTATTTTACTTTTTGTTCAGAAATAACGAACAGTAACCTTTTCCAGTCTTTGTAACTATCCATCCAGTTGGTTCACTGATGCCTCAGGTCGATTTACACTGGCCAAGATGTTGTTACTGACATTTCTGTAGCGTGGCTGTCCAAGCCATTTTTACACAGAAACATGTGTTCAGTGATCACTCAGACTTAACTCAGATGTCCAGGATTATTTCTTATGTTCATTGTTAAATTATGTTTGTGTTCGGTGGGTTCAGAGTAGCATGATGATCTTTTCATGAAGTTCAGATTTTTTTGTTTGTTTTGCCAAAGGTTGTTTGCTCAGTATAGGAACCCACTCTGGAAATCCTGATGGTCTGAGGTGTCAAAGTTTGTCTTAAACGTGCAGTGCAGCTGGATCTGCCCTGATTTGTTGTCTGTCATCTGGCAGATCCATCTTGCCAACCTCTAATCTACAGCTTTGTCCTCAAAGCAGCATGGCCTAATTCACGGATTTCGAAGCAGGAAGAGGTGGGAGCTATGAACACACCTGCATAAGCAGATAGTCCAGGGGCCTAGGAACAACATCTCTTAACGTACAGTTGCAAGTAATTGAGAGATTTAATCCTTTTTTCAATAAAACAATGCCAAGCCAATTTCTGCATGTACCAGAGCAGCATGACTTTGTAGTAAAAGGGTGTGGGAACCGGACTGGCCTGCTGGTAGTCCATTAATAATGTTAGGTGTGTTATGAGGCACAAAATACAACAACAGACTGCTGAGCAGCTCAAGTTGTACATCAACTGGGGTTTGTAGATCAGTCCCTTCAGGATTTTGCAGCAAAAAATGCCTGATTTTGCAGCTAGTTTTTCAAAAAGTTGCAGCTTAACTTGTTTTTTGAAGCTTTATTGTATCAATGAAGTTACAAGAGCAGGTGAATTTGTAAATAAATTGAAACTAAATTTCATTGTTTTAGTTATTCTTCCCAAAATTGATTAAAAATAAATACCAGATATCAGTGTTTCCCAAAGGCCTTTAGGGAGAATAATGCAGTCAACCTAAACATCTTTTTTGTTTGTTTCCTATATTTAGGGCCCGACCAAGTAGTTTAGACGACCCCTTCTTAACATTAAACACGCAGGCTCATTAGGTTACCTTTGTCCAGCGGCAGGACACAAGGCTCTGGACTGAGAAGGCAAGAACTGGACAGGGACTGAGTTGGTGTGTAAATATTATGGAAGAAAAAATAAAACATTACACAGGATTTTTATGCTTGTATGCCAGCAAGTTTGTTCCTGAGCTTTGCTAAAAAAAACATTTATAAAATGTTCAAAAATAATTATGTAATGAAGCCTTGATTTAGTTCGAAGCTGATGTGCAGGGCAGCTTTTTTAAAGTGCTTGCTGAGAACAAGTAGTACAAAGAAAGGAGCCACCAACCACGCACAGAAGCCCTGGAGACTTTACTTGGATCTACTTTTTTAAGGCAAGGAGAAAATTTGCCTCAGGACTTTAAATCAAGGTTCCCTCATTCAGACAGCGTTTCAGCTAGAGCCTGAAGCAAGAGAGGCCCACTATGGCAGTGCATTTAAGAGATTTTAGGGTCTTGCTAAGCTGTGGTCTGCTGAATTTAGCCTCAGAAAGCCTCGAGGGAAAACCAGGCCAGCATTCCTGATCACTGCAGCTACATGTTGATCATTGTCTCAGCCTCGCTGCATTGTTCTCAGCTGCTCTAAGATGTTTGTCGTCATTTAGAAATGAATTAAAGCAGACACATGCTCGCCTCTCTGGCCCGCTCTAATGTGGCTTCAGGGTCATCATGTACTTGTTTTGTTTTAGGACAGTATGTTTCATGGAGCTGTTTGCTTCAGGCGTGTCAACCATGCATGAGAAACCCCCCCACACACATCTTTCTGTCTCTATATGCTCTTAATTAGGATCATGCATGAGATAACAAACATTTATGTTGGCGGTGAAACAATTCAATACAGGATTTACCATGAGTAATGTATCAACAGGACATATCATGCCCATTTTATCAACTTCTTCATCACTGATTATTGTGCAAACTCCAAATCTAAAAAAGTTGGGACAAATTGTGAGTAAAAAAAAGGGATTTGCGAATACTTTTCGGCTTATATCCAGTTCAGTGGAGCAGAAACGCAAGATATTCAGTGTTCAAACTGATAAACTTTGTTGTTTTACTAGAAAAACACACACATTCTGAATCTGAAGCCTGCAACAGGTCCCAAAACAGTTGGGACAGGAGCATGTTTACCACCATGTTTCATTTCCTTCTCTTTAAAAGCATCCTAAAGGCCGGTTCAGACTGGAATTTTGTTGGCTGTTGTGTTGGTTATGGTTGTGATGTATGTCTGAGTAGGGATGTCCAAAAAGAGAAATAAATAAGAGATTGGCCACCTTGATACACCTGGGTCTTGGGGTACTCAGCTCCTCTTAGGTTAGGGGGGGCCCTGAAGAAACAAATCAGGGACCACTGCTCTAGCAGGCATCAAAATCAAGTATATGATGTGTAATTTTTACCTTTCTTGCATAATTTCTATATTGAAATGTTTGATTGTGCAAAGTTATATTTGTGCATCTTCAGTGGCACGTGGGCCATTATAGTGCTCAAATATTTTAATTGCAAAAATGCAGCAGGCATTAAATTCTGATCATTGTGTCCACATTTGCAAAAACACTAAGTTTATCAGATTAAACACTGAGCATGTTGTTTGTATTCAGTTGAATGTTGGTTAAGAGGATTCTCTTTACTCTCTTTTTACTCACATTTTACATGGTGTCCCAACTTTTTAAACTTGAGCTTTGTATATGTCTGAGTGACTTACACACCGTCACCAATTAATTTCTACAAAATCAGTGAAAAATCCAAAGGAGTCATCACATAAATCTAATTCCTGAATATGAGAAGGAGCTGAAATGAACTGGAAACACATTTGAGTGAGGCAGCCTGCGGTGGTGGGACGTTAGTTAGATGGCTTGTCAGATGTAATTGACTTTATGCACAGTCTCTGCTGCCACCTCTCCCTGTAATTTGATAGGCTCATGCAGAGAAGCTTTGAGAAATAAATACAGCAGGTAATAAAGAAAAATCTGTGTCACAGGTAGAACAGATTGATAATGTCTGAGTAATGGTGTGTGAATATGAAACAGAAAATAGATAATAGTTCTTTCTCAGCAGCAGTTCTCCAAAGAAACAACAGGGAGGCCACAGTTTTATTGTCTCTATTTTTATGTTCTGTAAGAACAGGGCTCTGATCGGGCTGGTCCTGAGCCAGGAGCAAAGGGGTTTCCTTGCAGACAAAAGTCCAGAATTTTCGGGAAACTAAACACCAAGACCTCTTCTTTCAAAAGCAAACCTTATTATTGGAATTTAGTGTAATGGTAATCAGTTATGATCCAAACCAGGGCCACCTATGTTTCCACCACTGTTAATGTCAAAAGAATCTTCCAATAGCCACTTTCTGAGGTTAGATCCATCAGAGATATCACTGTGAAACTGTAGGATTATGTAGTCCATAGATTTACCATCATATGAACCAGCTTTAAAGTATGATCACAATCACTAATGTCAAAAAGCCCTTCAGTTTTCACATACTGAGTACTCCTGATCCACCTCTATACTCACTCTGCCTGAGGTGCTCTTTAGGAGCTCCTTCCCCTTTAAGGCCCCATTCCCCACATGGGCTCAGTCAGCTCTCCAGCTCAGTTCTCCCTGGAGCCATGTTATCAATAACTCAACATTTTTACTTCATTTTTACTTCAAGATAGCGTTTCCTCAGTCCTCTTATTCCAATTTTAATGCTGTTTTCTGTCAGAATTTCCATCGTATGTCTTGATGTGTTTGAGTAAATGAGTGTGTGTTTTGAATGTGGATTGGGGGGGTTCTTATATCTTCATTTTATGCAATTTTCTACTTTTATTTCATTTATTATTGTTTTATTTTATTTGATTTCCCATGTAAAGCACTTTGTATTACAAACTCCTGTTTGAAAAGTGCTATACAAATAAAGTTTGATTGATTGATTGAACTCTACACTCATTCTGCTCTGCCAATTGGGCTTAAGCTGCAGGCGAAACAACGATAGTAAGTCACACTGGTAGCCCGAGGAAATGAGCCATTCCAACCAGCTACTGGTGCTCTAGACAGAGAAGAGGGAGACATCCTTTAGCTGCAGACTTTTTGTCTTGAGCATAGAAGTACTCTGTCACAATGAAGATACATGTAAACATACTAAAGGGCATATGCAATTTGGAAATGCATAATACAGTTTCCTGAAAGGCATTTGTAGAGATGACCTCACATTTGATGCTCAACTACAATTAGTACATTTTTAGACCCTTTGGAGCACAAGGGTCCCAACACTTGTCCCCCTTTGCCTAATGGTTACACCACAGATGAATGCATACAAAGGGTTTCCTGAATCCCCCCTCCTTTCCACCACAACAGTTAATTGCAACACCTGCATTACTAATGATCTAGCACCAACACAACATTGCCAAAGTAAATTAAATCAGGTTTAAGCATCCACTGAGGATCTTTTAATTGTAGTCTGTTCAATACCAATTATCTCAAGCTGCCAATATTCTGTCCGAGCAAGTGTCCAGACCAGGTCATGAATAATATACCCAACAATCAATCCTGTTCTTGTTATCCTAAAAAGACTACAAGCTGAACAAGGGTTGACCTTCATGGAGATCTGAGACACATCAAAGAGAAAATGTTGTTACAGAGAGCAGCGGGATCTGCAGGTGCACAGACGGTGGGAGGATCTGTGGCGAAATAATGAAAGTCAGTGGAGAGCAGTGATCCACTGACCGGCCACTGCCCCGCTGATACTCCCCATGGGACCAGAGCGCTGAAAGGCAATGAAGCGAAAGATCTCTCTGATGGAGGACCAACACAACGCCGCATGACTGATCTGCTCTGCACACAGGTCTCCAGCACACTATTACTCTCACCTGTTCAGTGCGGCACTCTGTGCTCCGAGGGGCCACATTTTAGCTCTGTACTGCTTTGATTTGAGAATGAGGCTCAGCTGGGGGCCTGAGATCACATGAAGGTCAATAGTCTGTGAAATATCAAAACCAGGCATCGGTCATACTATAACAGCGTTGGGCAGGGACTACTATTACTGTTATCATGTTAGTTTTTTGAGTGAAATAGTAATATAAGGCTTTACAGTCAGTTATCAAAGTCATGATTGGTTTGTTGAAAAGGTCCAAGACCCTCAAAGGGGTTTTAAAGTCTGTATTTGATCAGGTCTACAGACTAACAGTATAATAGTGCCAACATGTTTCATCCAGGGCAGCACGGTGGCACAGCAAATAGTTCATCTGCCTCAAAAAGGTGGCCTGTTCGTTCAGGATCTCTATGTGTGGAGTATGCATGCATGGGTTCTCTCTGGGCATTTCCAGCTTCCTGCCACAGAACAAATTAGGTTGATTGGTGTCTCCAAAATTTCCCTTAGGTATGAGTGTGGGCAATGAGTGGTTGTTTGACTCTCTACGTAGCCCTGAGATTGTCTGGCAACTGGTTCAGGGTGTACCCCACCTCTTGCCCAATGTCAGCTGGGATAAGCTCAAGCCCCCTGTGACCTCAAAGGAGATAAGCGGTATTTATAATTGATGGATGGATGGATGTTCCAGCCATTAAGGCCTTCATGGCAGGTACAAAATGGCCACCAAACTACCAGTCACATGACCAATACAAGTCACTTTACTGTTAAAATATTCTGTGATCTGTTTCAAACTCTCTCTCATTGGACATTGTGTTATTTGGGGATATGGTGATTCTACTGCAGCTCAACTTGTCTATGAAATTCAAATGCCATATTTGTCTATTTTTTGCCATATTTACATCTTAAATTTCCTCTTCTTGTACAGTTAATAAAACTGATAAAGGTCCATCTTTGTCAGATCTTTAATAGTCCCCTGTGACTCAATCCTAAGCCACATTTGTGGACTAATACTCTCCGCTTTGCTCTATACAGTGTTTAGGGTGCATAACTTTCTACATTTGTCATGTTTACAGGAGGGTCCCCTCATTTAAAAAGTAATTTCATCACCACTTCTGTTGGTCTGATCATCCCTCCTACTGGATGTGCTGAGATGTTGTGAGGGATTGATTCAAAGAAGTGGATAATTATATAAATTTCTGCACAGCGAGTTTGTGAAGCAAGCACAGCCCTGTGCTGTGCTCAGCTTTTCAAAGCTTAGATTGAAAATACAACTAATGGCATTGGTAGCAGCTCATTGTGCCTAAAAAACATATTAAACACAGTAAATGGATGTGAGATTGTATTACCCTCTTCTAATGTGTGGTGACTCAAAGCACTTTTACACCACAGGCCACACCTTCCCATCCACCTTCACAGCCACTCACTGATGGTTACAGTTCCTTTGTGTTCCTTTTACATGTGTCCACATGCTTTCACACCCATTTTCATACCACTGACACAGCAGTGAGAACAATGTAGTAATACAGGTGAGTGCTCTGCCTAAGGACACACAGATAAGTGGCAGCCGGGCTGAGCCACTAAACCAAAGCTGAGAGCACTTGAAAGAAACTACTTGATCCATTATTGGTCATGGATCAGTGATAGATTCAGTTATCTCTCAAGCAGAAAGGTTGGATGTTGAATCTCCAGAATCTCCATCCACATGTCCAAGAGTAAGATGTTGAACTAAAGAATTGTATGAATTGAAAAGTGCTGTTGGGCCTTTGCAGCAACGTCTTTTATCAGTGTATGAATCAGGCACGAGAGGACAATTATGACATACTGTGAATAATTTTTGCAAATCTACATCCTTTCCCCTACTGAGGAGAAATGTATGGTACGTCTTACTGTCATTTCCTAACTCGCCACAGATCCTGATATTTTATTTGTATGCTGGAAACAGTTTGTTGACTCGTCCGACTGACAGAAAAAAAATGGATTAAAAATCATGCAAATGCATTTGAGGACACTCGTCCTTGCAACAAAACCCTTTTCTTTGTATTTTCCTCTTTTGAATGTTTATGACCTGGAGGCATTTCAATATTGTTAGGTTGATGAAGGTCTCCCTATAGAGACCTCAGAGACAGATTTACTCGCTCTGAGGCCCGAGTACGTGCTCCCTTTTGTAAGTCAAGGTAAACACAGGACATCATCTTCAACCAAAGCAAACATCAACTTTAAAGAGGGAGTTTTCTAACTCTCTTTGCTAGAAGAAACAAAGTATAGAATATCACCAGTCAGAAATGGAAGCATTTAATTAAGTCATTTTGTGAAATGGGCAACTTCATTGATTATCATGTTCACATTGGAAACTATATTTTAAGTTCAGCACTGTAATTATTATTAATGGGAACAGACGTCTGACACTCACATGATCTAATTTTAGTTTGTCACTTTAGTTGTCATATGTCTTATCTAAAGATTAAAATCAAGTTTCAAAGTAGGATTTAATTTACAGATGGAGGCTGTACAGCTATGTCCTCAATTTCATTTTCAAAAGCACTGAGCGATAGTTCTTACGTAGCAGGTATTTTTTGTTGGGATGCATGATATTATCAGTATGAAGCCAGTATTGGCAGATAATTGCTTCAAGAGCTTGAGAGTTTTTTGCACATTAATATAAAATTGAGAGTACAAGCTCCCCATATTGGGCATGTTTTCTGTCAGCAGGTTAACAGGTAAGTGTTTTAGCTTTTAAAAGGGTAGGTGAAGCTCAATTTTACTGTAACTTAAAAAATACATTTAACATATGATGTAGGCATGATCTAAAAAGAACTAATTTCTGTATTTTTTTAGATTGATATCAGAACACATTTTGAAATATCGACATATTAGAAATCAGCACAAAATCCAAAAATCAGGCCCAAAATCCTTTAGTGTCTCATAAGCCTAATTGGTTTGAATTTCTTCCTCCTTAAAATACACAAAAACCATGGCTTGAATTAAGATATTATTGAGAGATGATCTGCTTCTCAGGTACGTCTGTGGTCTTAAACACTTCAGTTATGATAGATGGTGAAGGACACCACGGGCCTGATTTTAGCTGAAAATCTGGCTTGTAAACTCTGAGGTGGCTGGTTTAATCCAAGAGAGAAAAATGTGTCCCACCTTTTCAAGTGATGTCAGTATAGTTGATATGCTTGTACCATGGCTAGATGAAAGCTCTGTAACAGCACAGACAAACTGCACAAACTTGGATTTAAGTTTTTTATTGATGCAAACTCCTTTAGGACTTGGTTTGGGACTTTAGACCTTGGCTCAGGACTTGCTGGTGCTTAATCAATGACTGACATGTTATGAATTTGGCTCTTCTAAAGATCCAGTCTTCCCGTATTGTGTCGACCAAAACCTAGAGCTTTCTTAAAAATCTATAACTGTGTTCCACCTCCACATTTCTCAGAGCCAAGATCCCTGAATGAGGCAGTGGCAGTCTGTTGTGGGTTAATACCTCTCTGTAATGAAGTGGGTAACAGTTTTATGAACATGAAGGACTGAATCATGTAGATTAACTCGACGAGCTCTGCCAATTGACACCTATTACACAAACACTCTGATTCACCTGCACACAATCAGTGACAGCACAACAACAGCTACACAACATCAGAGCAGCGCTGGCAGAGGGACACAGGCAGAAAAACAATCCTCTGCACCCCGACACTGTCCCTGTTTCAAACACTCCCACACTTAGCATTAGCAGCGAGTGCTGTCCCCGACACACAAACACACACTTAAACCCACACTGCCGTGCTCTGCTGCCAACCAGCCTCATCCCAAAGACCTGTCAATCTTCTGGAGGCAGTATGGGATTTATATAAAACCCCATTGATATTCACAATAAGCTCCACATGCACCTGTGTCACTCCCGTTTGTGGAGTGGAATCCTTGATGTGTCTGACATTTGTTAGGAAAACAAGCAGTTTTATTCTCCAGCTGGCTCCGTGCACCGGAGAGGGAACCCTGATATATCTGACATTTGTTTTTGTAGCAGGAGGGAGAAACTGGAAAGATGTTTTCTAAGTCATATTTGAATTGGATGTGGTATGAATTGATGCAGGCATAAAATATTCTCAGTGAAAACATTGCAGAATTTTGCTGGTGACTCATGCAGACATCAGGTGAGGCTACAAACAAACATCCAAACTCATAGTAAATAGGTTTTAATCAGGGCCAGCGTCATGCATTATTGGTTTGTATTGTTCTTTTCTCTAGTTTTTATATGCAGAGTCCTCCTGATCCAGTTGGATTCTCTCTCTGTCTGAGATGCTATGTTCCACCTGTGTTTTTTATTTTATTTTTGTAGTTGGCAGTATTAAGTACTTGACAAAGCTCAGACTACCTGTAAGGTACTCTGCTGTTAACTGGTCCAGTTATTTCCCTTAATTGTGTGAGTTTTACTCAGAAATGAGAACTTTGTTTGATCAAATATACGATTGGGCAAAATATTTTAGAGCACATTATTTTTCCTTTCAGTGTCTTTGTTTTGAACTTCTTTTTTTATGATGCAGCAAACGGTTATTGTTATATAATTTATTATTTAATCTGAAAAAAAAGTCAACAAGAGATAAAAAAAAAAAGGATTCATCTTGTGATTAAAAATATATTTTGACAACCTATAATGAAATGAAGTAATTGCCACTAACTTCTTCTTATACAGACACTGTTGTGATATTTTTTGTATGTAATAGCATTACATAAATGTTTGTAATATGTAATGTTTTCCTTTATTTATATATTTATTTATTTATTTATTTTTTATTGTTAATTGTAATAAACTTGAGGGCTGCATTAAAATAGAAAAGGGCTGCAAATGGCCCCTGGGCCCCCAGTTGCCCGACACTTGCATAAACAGACTGTCATTTGTCAAGGATCAATATCTCATATGTTTACACTGAAATATCAAAACCATTTATAGAAAGTAACTTCAGAGTCTTTGAATACAAGTTTGACTGTAATGCACTTGAAATCTGGCCTGTGCACAGATTTCTGCTTTGATTTGATTGAGATATATTGGCTGTGAGGTTGCTGGAGTAAAACAGAAATCCTAGTGCAGATCTGAAAACTGTAAATGTTATACTTCGCCTGTTCTGTCTTGAAAACTGGACATGCAGAAAAAATGAAGTGCTTGTTTTCTGAACAGATGGGCTGTTTCTGATGCAATCTCAGGAAATCAGGGGAACCTCTACAAACTTTTGTGAAGCTTCAAAACTTTAGTTTGAAATTTCAAACTCGCTCGTCAAACACATTTGATAATTTTTGTGTCTTAATTATCATCTGATGAACTTAAGGACACACATTTTTAAAGGAATGCTTTACTGTTTATAATTTCCTTATTAGACATTTGGCTGCTGCAGATGACTGATTTCACTGAACTGTAGCTTCAAACAGCATCAGACTTAAACAATATAGCAGCTGAAGAGGAACTTTTTTTATACTTACTCCATTTCCAATGAAGTTGAGATGGTTTTTTTAAACATAAATAAAGAAAGACTATATTGATTTACAAATCCTTTTCCGACATATATTCAACTTATTTCACTTCAAAGACAAAATCTTCAATGTTCAAACGATAAACTTTGTTTTTTGTAAAGACTGCCTCATTTAAAATTTGATGCCTGCAACATGTTTGAAAAAAGCTTGGACAAGGGCAACAAAGATTTTTCAGAAATCATGAACATGGTGTCCTCCGGGCTAAAGAGGAAAAGGACCATCCAGAGTGTTATCTGAGCAAAGGTCAAAAGGCAGCATCTATGATGGTATGGGGGTGTGTTTAATGCCCATGGCATGGGTAACTTGCACATCTGTGAAGACACCATTAATGCTGAAAGGTACACACAGATTTTAGAGCTTGAAAATATGTGGCACATTATGAAGCTCAGAATAGGCCAGAGGAGACCCCAACTGTTGAGCAAATAAAGTCATACATTAAGCACAAGTGTGAAAGAACTCCACCTACAAAGTTTCAACAATTAGTGTCCTCAGTTCACAAGTGCTTGTTGAGTGTTGTTAAAAAGGAAAATGTAACACAGTGGTAAACATGGCCCTGTCCCAGCTTGTTTGGAACATGTTGCAGGCATAAAATTATAAATAACTAAATATTTGCAAAAATGTTTGTCAGTTTGAACATTTAATATCTTGTCTTTGAAAAATATTACTTTGAAAATAGGTTGAAAAGAGTTTGCAAATCATTATCTTCTGTTTTTATTTATGTTTAATACAGCGTTTATTGGAAATGGGGTTTGTTCAATGTTCACAACACTGAACACAGTCCGAAAAAAGGAAAGAAATGACCGTCGTGGCCTATCAGGTATTTATAAAATCTATCAATGTCTTATTTATTCATCAGTGAAAGGCTCCAACATGGTCGATATAATAATGTTGATTTAATAACCTTACGATAAACACAGCAGGCGATGGAACAAAAAGTCTTTTTCCTCTTATTTGAATTTCATAAAGCTTCATTGATGAGTTAATATGTCTCTCATTTGAAACCTTTTGTTGTAAAAAACATCCATTTGTCCCCTGCTGGTTTGATTATGACATGCTGAGTGTCAACAGTTTGTGTCAAGTGTAAACAAACGATGAAACAATATTAATCACACAATCAATTTGAAAATTATTCTAATTACAAACACTTCCTGCCACTTAGTTTTAAGACAACCTCGCAGAGCTCAAAATGATCCAGCTGTCTCTGTCTCTGCGAATCTGGCTCACGCCTCTGGGAAGAACAACTTCTGGTTTTGTACAGTGTGTGAGGAACAGAACAAACTGAATTTCTGTCTTATTTTCTGGGCCACATCTGCTCTCCGTATTGTTTAAAACTCACACGGCGATACAAACACAGAAGCTCAAAGACAGAGGGAGGGATGTGGGAGGACTATGCGTGACATTTTCTTCAGGAACTTCGCAACAATCTGTGTCATCTGCTTTCTTTCTCCCACACAAACACATGAAAATGTCCAGAGCTTCAAACCACTTCTGCTTCAGTTTCATTTATTATAGATTGTTTGCTCACGAAAAGAAGTTTGCAAAAGTACTACTAAGTAAAAACCTGGGTGTAACTTTGAGAAACAACAATGTGCAACTTTGCTTTAAACACCATCGGACACGTTTGTTGAAACTAGTTTTAAATAGCATCAGAGCCGTATTATGAACTGACAGGCTGTGTGGTACTCTGCAATTACTGTGCTGTCTCTCTGACTTTGCACAGCTGAACAGTGACAGAAATATGCTCATGGCTATAATATTTCCTTAAATAAACAATGACTTTCACA
Organism: Cetoscarus ocellatus; assembly: GCA_037902135.1. Classification (NCBI taxonomy): domain Eukaryota; kingdom Metazoa; phylum Chordata; class Actinopteri; order Labriformes; family Labridae; genus Cetoscarus; species Cetoscarus ocellatus. Next base: position 28,125 of record JBAMNC010001228.1, read on the forward strand.
TTTGACTTGAATTAAGTCACAAATCACTTCTTTAGGTACACCTTTCTACCTTTCTAGTACCAGGTTGGACCCTCTTTGTCCTCACAGCTGCCTTTCTTCATGGTATAGATCATCAAGAAGACATTCCTTAGAGGTTTTGGTCCATATCTCCATGGTAGCATCACAGTTACTGTAGACTTGTCTGTTGCACATCCATGATGCTCTATTGGATTATAATCTGGTGACTGTGGAGGCCACTCGAGTACCTCACTGTCATGTTCAAGATACCAGTTTGAGAAGATGTTAGCCTTGTGATGTTACGCATTAACCGTCTGGACAGTGTTGTAGTCGAGTCACCAAAGCTCGAGTCAAGTCGAGTCCGAGTCCTCAGTATTTGGGTCCGAGTTGAGTCCCAGTCACCAAAAAAAACATCCGAGTCGAGTCCGAGTCGAGTCCTCTCACCTGAGTCGAGTCCAAGTCGAGTCCTCAGTACCTTAGCCCAAGTACTAGAAAAGTTCCCCGAGCCTAAGTCTGAGTCCTCAATATTGAGTCTGAGTCAAGAGGCTAGATGCTCTTCAGCTCTCCACTTTTGCAAAGCATGAGAAATGACATACAAATTAAAAATGTCTTCATTATAAATAAATAATACAGTTTTCTCCATTTCAACAGAACTTTTTTAGCTGTCAGAGGACTGCTACTACGGCATGAGAAAAACGCCATCCGATGGATCTAAATTGCTCGAAAACAGCTCTGAGCTCCGCCAAAATTGTCTGGGTGAGTCTACGAGCGTATTTAACCCTAAAAATAAGGTCCAGGTGTCAAAAAAACGAACTTATCCTTTAAGCAACAAGTGTTGTGAGTTTGCTGTTTTTTGTAATGTATTAACTTCAAATGTTTGAAAAATGTTAAATAAACTTAAAATAACATTTCCATATATATATATATATATATATATATATATATATATATATATATATACATGTAGAACTCAAATGAATTCATACCCTCCCTCCCATTAAAGAAGGAAAAAACAGATATCACTGAAATAAGTTGAAATTGACAAATGAAATAATAAATAAAAAATTAATGAAAATCATGACATTGCTTTTGAATTGTGGTTCAACAGAAATATGTAATATATTGGGAAAACAGGCATGATGGGACCTGTAAAATAATATTTTGTTGAATAACCCTTTGAGGCAATTACTGCAATCTAGTGTTTTCTGTAACCCTCAATCAGGCTTCAGCACCTGTTGACAGGTACTTTGGCCCACTGCTCATCAGCAAAGTGCCTTAATTTGTCCAGGACAGTGTTATTTGTTTTTGTTTTTTCATTGTTCTTTTCAACCACAATTCAAAAGCAATGTCTGGGCTCAGCCCCGGATCTTCTTCAATCCTAAATCCGCCCCTGCTGATATGGGGACCTTTTACCAGAAGAAATAATAAATTAAAAAATAATAAAAAATACAAAGGATTCATTGATTAATAAGCTTGCGTCCTCTGAGTCCTCCCCCGAGTCCTAATGCAACCAGAGCTCAAGTCCGAGTCCAAGTCCGAGTCATCAGCACACAAGTCCAAGTCGAGTCACGAATCCCAAAAATCAGGACTCGAGTCCGACTCGAGTCCGACTCGAGTCCTACAACACTGCGTCTGGAAGTATCTATCAGAGGATGGGACACTATGGCCATAAAGGGATGGACATCGTCAGCAACAATACTCTGGTAGGCTGTGGGGTTTAAACCAAGCTCAGGTAGGACTAAGAGGCCCAAAATGTGCCAAGAAAATATCCCCCACATCATTATATCTCCACCAGTCTGAACTGTTGATACAAGGCAGGATGGATCCATGCTTTCAGGTTGTTTATGCCATATTCTGACCCTACAATCAGAGTGTGGCAGCAGATATCTAGACTCATTGGGCAAGGAAACTTCTTTTATAGTTCTCTATTAGCAAACTCAGTTTCCTGTTCTTAGCTGACAGGAGCGGTGCCCAGTGTGATGTTCTGAAGCTGTATCACATCTGCCTCAAGATGTTTTGTGCATTCATGGTCTCCTGCATACCGGAGGTGTAAGAAGTAGTTATCTGAGTTACTGCATTTATATTACCTCGAACATTTGGTTATTCTGTTTGACCTTTTACATCAACAAGGCATTTTCACCCCAGAACTGCTGCTTATTGGATATTTCCTCTTTTTAGACCAGTCCCTATAAGCCCTTGAGATTACTGTGCGTGAAAATCCTAAAAATGTTCCTCATGTCAGGTCAAAAATCACCTCTGTTCTCCATTCTGATGGTCAGTTTGAACTTCATCATGTTGTAGTGACCATGTCTTCATGCCAAACTGCTGTACCTCACAACCTAATAAAGTGGCAAGCATGTGCATAGGTCAGCTTACACTTAGAGATGTTTTCAGTCTTATTAAAGTTGGAACAAACAGAAAACAGTTTCTCTTCATGGCCACATCAATCAATATCTCAATATTTAACCGTGAAACAAACAGTTTAGTGTCTCTTTCAGCTTTTGTTGAGTTTTATTCTGCCTCTTATTCCTTTACTCTGAATCCCATCTTTACGACCTTTGTGTTTCTTCCTCACAAACCCTGAAAAATAGTCTTAAAATGAGCTGAAGGACAAAGTGAATGAATCTGTCATCTTGAAAAGCACTTCTAGAATTAATACCCCACATTTTGGCTTCAGACCAAAGTTTTGGACGAGACACTGAAACAAAAACACTCCTTCTTCTCTGTCCTCACTGCAAAAATTACCATTTTGGTCATAGGGGATTAACGCTGAAGGAAGAAGAATGAATCAGTTCTGGTGTCTGGTGCATGACATTATTGTAAAGCATTGTTAGAGCCCCATCGAGAATTACTGTGCCTCTTATCAATGCCTTGTTCTAATAGAGAGAGAGTCTGCTCGTTGACAGAATGATAGAAACTGAAAGATATGATACAAGTTTTAGCAAAGAAGAGGGAAAGATAGTGGGAGCATCTTTAAAAGGATGAAACAGTGAATGAATGTGCCTCGTCATTACTGGTGTCAGCGCGGACTGATTCACTCTGTTATCCGTCATCATCTTGTTCTGTGAGGAATTCAAACTCATCTGTATTGTCTGCAGTCTGATTGGAAACAATGCTGGAGGCATGTGTGAACACTCCCACTGCATGCTGATCAGCAGTCATTTGCTCTTTATTCAGTGTTGGTGTTTGCTCTGCATTGCTCTTTTTTCCCATCCGAGTAAACAATGAGAATAATATTTGCATTTAACTCAGAGATCAAATGTCATTTTTCTCCATTACTGACATAAAAACAGTTAGAAGTTTATTCCTGACAGGCAATCAGCATAAACACTCAATAACGCAGGCAGCAGAAAAAACAAGGTTTAGTTTGCTGCGGTTGTTTTCTTGTTTATGGCATTTATCAGGCGGTAAATTCATGTCAGGGTCTGCAGCATGACTGTTTTACGGTGATAGAAAGCCAGATCTGACAGTCATACCCGGGTGATTATTTTATCTTCTGTACTGACTGAAAGAAAACAACAATAAAAGTCACATCTGGACTGTCTCACAATCTCCTGACAGAAAGTCTAACATGAGGACAGAGGACAAACAAAAAGCACTGGTTTAAATAATTCAGGTCCAGGCTCTCTGGATGGTTTGAAGGCCTTCAGTTTTTCTTAACTTGGCCAACTAGACGAGCCCAAGGAGCACAAACCTCTATGGCCTTTTAGACTTTGGTCTTTGAATTCTTTGAATGCTGTGCCATGACCATCATTCCCTGAAATTGTACCAAATCCATTAAGATCTATTCCTGCTCACAGAGGTTACGATAGTAGAAATGCTTTGAGTGCCTCCTAGTCATCAGAGTCACCGCCACCGTTGATATCATTTATCTCTGCCAAGGAAGTTATGCCAGAGTGTGGTGCAGGAGTCCAAAAATCCGGAAGTGAGTTAGCATTTAGCACTTCCTGGTTCCCAAGCCCAAAAATATATGGAATTTAGAATACCGGTTTCAGATAACTGCCTGAAATCAGTAATCAATAATTCATGCACCACTACCACAGCCATGAGCACCAACTTAATCAGGTACTTTGATTATGAGGACATTTTCAGACAAGTGGTCACAGCAACACATAATACTTTGGAAATATTGAAGTTGCTTCTCAGTCGAACCGCCATGTTGTAGTTCCAAAGTAGCTCAATAATAGATTTTCACTCCAAACAATTATGTTTAAGTTAAAAAAAAAAAAAAAAATCTAATAAACATGAAACATAGGTTCATTTGTTAAGATTATTACAAAGAAGAAAACATTTCAGTTTCATAATTTTTGTTCGCTGCAGAGTTCATTATCAGCAGTGATCCAAAACACAGTGGAAAAACCCCACCGGCTTTTGGTCGGCATGAGGTTGAGGAAACTAGTGTATTGCCAACTTTCACAACAATCTCCAAAAAATATGTCATCCCTGTGTAACTCTCTGGCATTTTTCTGTTTGTTTATCTGTCAATCCATCCAAAGATGACCCAAAATGTTCTGAACTGATTTTGGATAAATTTCCAGGGAATGATGGTCATGGCACATGGAAGGAGTGATTAGATTTTGGTTCTGATCCATCGCATGCCAATCCAGGAATTCTCTAAAAGATTTGTTAACATTGTGAGATATGGTGAGTTGTTATGCACATTTTTGATAGTAACTTATCAACAACATTGGATATGCGTTTGGAAGCAGTGAATCAGTGTAACGATTAAGATTTGCTGCCACCCTTTGAACAAGGAAGCGTTTTTCACATTTTATTTCTTACAGAAAATAAATAAATTAAAGGTCTCTACATGTTCAAAAAAGGAGAAGGAAGAAGCTAACTTATGTTTACCTTCCCCTTTTATACATTTTAATTTTCTAACACGGCTACTGTTTATTTTATCAAAGTACCACCATTTGTCCAAATGAGAAACTCTTGATTCATCTGAGGTAGTTAGTTCTGGTAATAAAATGATTGGTATGATTGTTGTTGTTTTACTTGAAGGCCCCATAATAACATGTTTACAGACATTGTTATTTAGATTTCAAGTCTGAATCAAGATTTTTCTTTTTTTTTTTAAGATTTATTTTTGGGCTATCTGCTTTGATATATTTAGGACCTATGATGAAGACAGAGCATGAAGAGAGTTGGACTTTGACCTGGACCTGCTTGAAGTACTGTAGTGTGTATATTGGGTATGACCCCTTACGATAGACCAGTAGTGCCCAATATGAGGGCTGGGACCCTTAGTAGTTATGTTAGACATCAAAGGGAGGTCAAAGATGCTCTCTGTGAAGCTTTACAATTTTAAAATTATTGCAAATGCATATGTTTTACCAGTTATTACAGATGTAGACGCTCAAAGATGAATTGAATTTAACATACAGTTATTGTCACAAGGTGAAATTTATGATGGAATTAACATAACGTGTAATAATTCTTGAAACATAAAGTTTAACCACCTCTAGGGGCAGATGGGTCTCTTGTCCCTGGCATTTTTTTTTCTTTGGGGGGGGCATGGCCTGAAAAGTTAGGAACCGTTGTGCCAAACATCAGAGCCCTTCAGGATTGGATTGTCCTGAGCATAATAAGGACAATCCAATCTTAATAAGAGATTGTGTCTTCTTATTAAGGGAACTGACATGAAAAGACTTGCAAATATTAATTTATTTTGTATTATATTACCATCTTTTTGGGCAAATGAGGCTAAATCCTTTACTGGATGGTTTTCAGCCAATTACTAAAGGATTAGAGCTGTTTTTGTACAGTTCTCTGTGTGGCTTTTGACTCAGTTAATAGCGGCTTTGACTAGAAATAAATATTTGAGCAACATTCAAAACCTCTCCAACATTAATCATTTACACACAGAACCAATATATGGCCATTTAATCATAAATGCATGCATGAAATCAGGCCGTCATGCCCAGTGACTCACACTCAGGTACCTCTTCAACCGTATGATGTGACTCATGTTTGCATTCGGCAGTATTTATTCATGTATTTGTAATTCAGTGACAGCTCTACATTATTATCTCCACCCTCCCCGGACAGCACGAGCTGAATAGGGCTTCAGGCTGATGTTGACCCTGAATTAGAATAGGAGGCTATAAGCTAAATAAACGGCTGCAGCACATGTGTGGCTCCGATAAATAGGTTGTGTTTGTGTGGGCACTCTGATGCATGTGGGGTACAGAACGTCTCCACTTTTCTGTAGGTGCTTTCAGACGCATGGTGCACAAACAAACCCATTAAAGCATGCATAATGCAGCGTCTAGTTTCATCTGGAGACCGTGGGCATGTTTACGTAGTTTGAAATGTGGGAAAATGTTTAAAGGGTGATGATTTAAAGAGCATTCAAACCATTTGCTCCCACACAAAAAAACGGTGTAGATATATATATGAATAAACTAATGTGGACATTAAACAGCAAAAAGAATGAGAAGTATTTATGTTACATACTGAGAAAAAGCTCACTGAAGACTTTTAAAAGTAACATTTATTTGACCTGTCCCATCATTCACTATAGAGCACCTGTCTGACATAAAGCACCAGAATACTTTAACCACCATCGGGGTCATTTTGAGCGCTCCTACTTTACTCAAATATCAAGTCAATAATGAGAACACATTTGGGGCTACATTGATCTGAAATGTTTAAATAGTTAATATACTGTAAGTGATAAGGGCAAGATGCAGCTCTGATCATCATGAAAAATCATATTTAAATGAACAATTACTAAAATTGATTTTGAAATTCTGAAATATAGACCAGGGCCTTTATTTACAAAATCTATCTGAGTGGTTAATTTGTTTTTGTTCCAATTAAATATCATAATTACAAAACTCCACTTTAGCTAAATTGTTCAAGAGCTGGGGTAATTAAAAATGCCTGACTTAATGATACATACCAATAATATGATGAATGAATATTATTTTTTAGTTTCCTCTAAAGAAAGAGTATGTTAAATAAAACCAATAAACTTGAAAAAGAAAGATGTGAGAAATTATATTTAAGGTTAAGTTTGTTTTTTTCCTTTAGTTTAAAAGCTGGTTTTCATTATTTTAGCAAAATCAACAACATTTGAAGCAATCTTTGATTATAAAGAAAAAAAAATCTATCACCCTCACACACACTCAGCTCCCTCTCATCATTTCATATCTAATCACAAAACTTTTCATTTCAGTAACAAATATCTTTATCGACCCTTGAAAAAGATAGATAGGCATGAGATCATGAATGCCTTCTCCTTCACAAGCTTTTGAAATAGTTGCCAAAAGCTTAAATGTGAAACAGCACATTCTCTGTGAAGAGCTTTTTATTCCACACAAAGACGAGATTAAATAGTTGATACTTAAAGCATGTTTGAAATGTTCCCTCATAATGAAAACAATTCTACTGCAAAACACTAAAAGCTTGCACACCGTTTTACCTGTGAGTGTGTTTTTAAAGGTTTGATGAAAAGTCTCAAAAGCAGTAAAATGTCCTTTTATTTGAAAAGACAAGGACATTTAAGAAGCCCAGATGGTTCCAAATACTGCAGAGAGATATTAAAGATGTTTATATTATCAGCAGCATATGCAGTAATCTATTGAGGTAAATAATTGTGTTTGTCGTTGAGCCTTGTGGTGGTTTAGTCAGATTCAAAGTCAAACAGAGTGTTCACATCTGAAAATATCCCCAAATATTTGTCCAGTTATTAGGAGAAAAGTCTTGATCAACAGAGAAGAAGGATGAGAGATGATTTTTTAAAGTGAGACGAATGAAAACAGGCTGAATTTCAGGTCATATCTGTTGTTAAATATACGTTCACTGGTCACTTTATTAAGTACACTTGACTATAGCCATGTTGGACCCCTTTTCCTCCAGAGCCTTAATTCTTCATGTTATAGATTCAACAAGGTGCCTCAAACATTCCTGTGAGATGTTGGTCCACATCTCCATGACAGCATCACACAGTTGCTGCAGATTTGTCGACTGCATGTCCATGATGAAAATCTCCTGTTCCACCACATCCCAACGGTGCTCTATTGGATTGAGATCTTGTGACTGTGGAGGCCACTTGAGTACAGAGAACTCACTGTCATGTTCAAGAAACTAGTTTGAGATGATCTGAGATTTGAGACACGGCGCTGCTGGAAGTCTCCATCAGAAGATGGGTACAAATGGATGGACATGTTCAGCAGCAATACTTTTTAAACAAGGCTTAATTGGTGCTAAGTGGCCCAAAGAAAATATCCCCCACACCATCACACAACCATCAGCCGGAGCTGTTGATACAAGACAGAATGGATTCATGCTTTTATGGGATTTATTTCCATTTCTGACTCTACCATCTTCATCTGAATGTTGTAGCAGAAATTGAGGCTCATCTACTCTATCGTCAAATTTTTGTAAGCCTGTGTGAATTTTAGTTTCAGTTTCCTGCTCTTAGCTGACAGAACTGGCACCTGGTTAAGTCTTCTGCTGCTGTGGCCTATCTGCTTCAAGGTTTGACGTGGTGCTCTCAAAAAATAGACTTGTTGACACCTTGGTTTTGATGAGTGTTTTTTTAGTCACTGTTACCTTTCTATCATTTTGAGCCATTCTCGCCATTGACCTCTGGCATCAAGAAGACATCAAGGAATTACTGGGTATTTGCTGTTTTTTGGACCATTCTCTGTAAAGCCTAGAGAGGGTTGTGCGAGGAAATCCCAGTAGATCAGCTTTTTCTGACAGACCAGCTCTTTGGCACCAACAACCAGACCACATTGAAAGTCACTTGTATCATCTTTCTACTCTATTCTGATGATAATACATTTGCATTAATGAGAAGCTGAAAAGGTGTACATACTGAAGGGGTTAATGGGTGTAAATTCAAGTGAAAACATGACGTGGGTTCACTTTATATGCTATAATAATAGAACGTTTTATATAAAAGAAAGATTTTTAGCAATTTATCTGAAAATTTTCCCTCTTCTGTTTGTCATATTTTCAGACAGGGTGCATACTTTATGACAAAGCATAAATTTCCAAGTATCCTAATTAGCCGCTCTGTGGAAATATTAGGATGATGAAAGGGTTGCAGTATCAAAGCCAGAGGAAGAGCCGGAGTCAGAGGAAGAAAGTGAAACCCACCCTCAAACGGCTCGACTCAGTGGTGGACTAACAGCAGGGATAAGAAAAGACAAGAGATGAGAGAGACGAGGAGAAACAGGGAGTGAAAGATGATGACTGCAGCTCTTTAAACAACAGGTTTGCATCTTTATGAAGCACAAAAAGGAGCATTACTTTGAAGAGAAGCATACAGCAAAATGCAAAAGAAAATTGTTTTCTGAAAGCAACTTCCACCTTCATGCTTATAGTGGAGTTTGTCTTTTTCTGAAATCATTCTCCTACTGTAGGACTGTTGACGTCTCCTTCAGCAAGACATTTTTTCTGTACATTTCCATGTCCTGTTCAGCCGATGGTTTCATAAGAGCAAAAACAATGAAGACCGCAACAGGAGGGAGCATTTTTAAAAATAAAATAACACAGTCAGTAACCCAGACTGGAACACACGCACCCAAAAGCTTGAACTCTCCGGCCACATTATAAGTTACACCCATCCAGCTGTTTGTTAGTGCCAATAATTATTCAGCAAATCACACGGCGGCAATGCATTTAGGCATGTGAAGTTCAAACTGAGCATCAAAATAAAGGAGAAAAATGATTTAAATAACTTTGAATGTGGCATAGTTGTTGTGCCCAGACATGCTTGTCTGCATATTTCAGAAACAGTTGATCTACTGGGATTTATACTAATAACCATCTCTGGATTTTACAGCAAGTGGTCAGAAAAATATAAAACATCCTGTGATCGGCAGTTCTTAGGGTAAAAGTGCCATGTTGATGCCAGAGGTCAAAGGAGAAAGGCCAGAGTGATAGAACAGCAACAGTAGTTTAGATTATCATTGGTTACAGCCATGCAGAAGACCTTTTCTGAATGCTGAAGCAGAAGGGCTACAGCAGCCAAAGACCACAACGAGTGCCACTCCTGTCAGCCAAGAACAGGACCAGTTCTTAGCTAATTGGACATCCATCCATCCTCCCTTGTATCAACAGTTCAGGCTGGTAGTGGTGGTGTGATGGTGTTGGAGATTGTTTTTTGTACTGCTGTCTTGGCCAGGACTCCCTTGCAATGGGAACATTCCTCATAAAATAAAGCTAAAATAAATAAAAGTAGTATAATCTGACCTCTGATTAAATCCCTCAGCCTACCTGAGTGCTGTTGCAGACCATGTCCATCCCTTCATCACCACAATCTTCTGATTGATACTTCCAGCAGGGAAACGTGTTGTCCACACTGGTTTCCTGAACACGACAATGAGTTCACTGTAGACACCAGATCCCAATCTAATAGAGCAGATAAAGATTATCATCCTCATAATACAGCTGACAATTCTGCCACAACTGTGTGATGCTATAATAGAGATATGGACCAGAATCTTTGAGGAATGTTCCAGCACCCTGTTGAATCTATGCCATGAAGAACTAAGAAGCTCTGAAGTGAAAAGGGGGCCCAACATGGCTCTGGAGAGTGTACCTAATAAAGTGGCAGGTTTGTGTGGATCAGGTTCTTAAAACACCTATAACTTTAATACATCTGTACAGCAGAGCACATTTTTATTTTCTGCTGCACAGTCCTTGTAAACAATCACAAAGTGGGGACTGGGACTTACATAATCAACCAGTTTATGAAAAACTTTTTACAAGCTAAAATTATTATTTTTTAATTCTAAACCCTGTTGTTTTATTAGCACCAAGGGCTGTTTAATTTTAATATTTTAATGCAGCCATGTTACTGAGTGAGGTTAGACTGTGTTTCAGTGTGTCTGATGGCTCAGCTGGCAGAATTAAGGCAGTTAAGAAGACAAAAGGTGTCGAACTCAGTCAAAGAGAGCATGGTGTACCATAAAAGGGTCCAGTAGGTGTATACTGTATGTACAGGTTAATTTATATTACTCCATATATGATAGTATGTACATTAAAAAAATATATTAATGACTGTCACTTCTCTCAAAAATCAAATGATCCATTTCCAAGCACACACGCTAATAACCAAGGATCTTCAAGGCATGTCCTTTAGATCATTTCACTATTTACCTCCCCTGAGGCCACACCTCTGGGCTGCATGTCCTGCATGAATTTTGCTGTCTGTGGTTGCATTTTTCAGCATCTCAAGCGTGGATGGCGGGAGCTGGTTGGAAGGCTAACAAATGGGCCTGTTGATTTTTCATTGATGAGGAGTGGGCCAGCTGCTCTGCACATTTTTGACACAGCCTAGTCTTGTTTTATACTTTGCCATCGGTGGTGTGGAGCCAAAGTGCTTCCACAAAATGTCTTTGCCTCTCATCCATTTTTTCGACTTCCTGTTGTTAAGATTAAGATAGCAAAGGGCAGTGGGAGCACCCTCAGGTGGTTCGCTGTCCCAGGTGCCCTAATGTGCTGCTTTACTGAATATTTTTCTATTTGGATGTTTATTACAGTTCAAGTACGGATTTATACCTCCTTGCTGAAACATAAATTGGAATAACAAGTATATGATGACAGCCCTGATATATATATGCTTCCTTCTTTATCCCATGACCTTTCCCTTTGTCACTGTTGTCCATCAAGAGTGAAATCATAGAAAGACAATGAAAAATCAAGGACAGTTATGTTAGTACAGGGATAAATTTTGATTCTACAGACATTTCCTGCTATCTTGTTTGATTCTTAAGTGTAACTCCACCTAAAGAGGCAAAAACTTCACCAGAATGAATTTTAAAGCCATTCACATTTTCTAAGTCTTAAATGTCTGAATTCCTGTTAGAAATGAATCTTCTCAGACAAAAGCAAAGCCCCGGATTTACAGACGGTTCTAAAATTATCCTGAAATCAATATGATTGAAGCTTGAATACAACAGCAATCACTCTGCTGAACAGTGGAGAAATAACTCTTTCTGTGTTTTCACTGCCTTCAGTTCTGAGTTCCCCTGACCGTCAGTCAGACAGACCACCAGACCATAAAGGTTAATACCACACTGTCTCCAAGTGGCTGCAATGTTATTCCTCTCTGTAGGATTTACACACATAATCCACAATTCATTTCTTTGCCAGGAGACTGTTGAGTTTGGAGCGGACGGCTTGTCGCTGTTAAACATGAAGCTTTAAATCCCCAAAGTGGCTCAATGGTGGGAGAATTGAATAAGAAACAATAACCCCTCTGTAGCTGCTTAAGTGGCCTAAAGGTGTTTGCTTATGATTACCTGACACTTCATTCTATAATACTCAAACTTATCAGCAGTTTCATTCACAGAAGTGAAGCTTTAACAACTTTTCTTGATCCCTTTACCTCCACCTCTTGTAGCCAGGCCGGAGACATTTTGTTTTCAGGTTGTCCGTATGTTCCTCCGGTCTGTATTTGTGAATTTTATAACTCAAGAATTCTTTGAAGTATTGACTCCAATCTTTGCACAAATATCCACCCTGACCAGAAGATTAAGAAGTCTAAGTCTAAGTCTAATGACCCCTGACTTTTTGTCAGGGGTCGTTTTGTCTCCACCACACAGAAATCCTTCACGTGTAAGCCATTGTAACCCTAGTTATTTTCAGTAGTATAGAAAATTCCGACGCTCCTGAAGGCACCATCCGCATTTGTCCAAGAGACTCAGCAGACCTTTGCGAGGATAAAAAAAAAATGTGCCGCTGCTGTAAATTTGCGTCTGTGCCAAGTTGAAGGCCCTTCTCAGAGTGTGCTCTTTCTTCTGATAATACCTGTGGTGAGTTAAAAAACTTGTTTGCTTGTTTAACCCTGTGATTATCCCATGTAATAAAATATATGCAAGGGGGGTGTTAGTTTGTTTTGAAAAGTGGATATGTCCTCGAATAACTTTACACTCAACATGCTAACATCCCATCCAGTTATGGTCCCCAGTGACCCAAGGTTTATTCTTTAGTGTTTGAAATGGCTTAACCTTTACCTTATTTGTGATGAAGAGAGTTGAGTCATTTGTTTATGCGCTGTCCCTGAGCTGTAAAACCTGTTGAGATGCAGGTGATATATTTGACATACTGATTTCAACATTGTTGAGGGTTTGTAATTCATATTAAACTGTCGGCCCAGCTCTCAAGAGGTTTTTATTCAATACATAACCATTACTTAAAACATGAAATAAGTCTACGCATTTTATAGTAGCCATACCAACAGTAAAATCAACTAGAAAAGCACTCAGAGAGCGCAGACCTCTGCCAAGCAGCTTCAGTCCACTTAGGTGAAAATGGTCCTATCTGGCAATGTTACAGAATCCTTTAAAAAATTCCTGTGTCCGGATGGTGATCCATATCAGTCCCAAAATCTGGTAATTTCTTCCTTATCCCATTCCACACATTTCCTGAAAATTTCATCCATATCCATCCATAACTTTTCAAGTTATCTTGAACACAAACAAACAGACAAGCAAACAAACTAACCAACGCCGGCAAAAACATAACCTCCTCGGCGGAGGTAATTATAGCCATCATCCCAAGCACTTCTCAAAAGTCACTTTTGCCAGTAGCCACCCCCCCCACCCCTCACTTTTCAAAACAAACTGACGCCCAGACCATGTCCTTTATTCCTGAACAGAAACAAGGCCAGGATCTCAATGTGTTTCTGCAGACATATTTTGAAATAAAATATTTATGGCTCAGAAATCATTAAATCAATGTCCTCATTAAAGTCTTTGGAGTTAAGGCAAAAAGACTTGTGACACTGTTGCTCCCTAAAACAGTCCACGTCTATTTACTTAAATCATTAAAAACAGTGTTTGGAGACTGGCCTGGCTCTTCCTGCTTGAAATAGACGTTTTGGTAATCAGTATCACCAGCAGGCAAATGTAGGAAAATTCAACACCAACTCTCTGGCAACTTCACACTGTCCCCATTTAGTCAGTGACTTTGCTGGCCAAGTTGGCTCCTGGTAAATAGAGACATCATCTACTTGGATCTTTGTCATTTCTAGCCTCCATCATTCGTCTCCTGTGCATGAGTGGTCCTAATTAGTTACACTGCGAAAACTCAGATCTTAGCAAATGTGACTGTCTAATTTCAAATCAGAAATATCAATAACACTTGTTAGAATGTCATATTCTTCAAAAAAAGTCCAGATGGTTATCTTGTTACAGAGACAAATGAGCAAAAATCAAGCATTAAATTGCTTATTTGTCAGAAAACATCTGCCAATGAAACAAGCAAAGCTTTTCTCCTTTAGGGTCTAAAATTAAGTCATAATAACTACTCATGATAGCTCATTTTATTTCCATATAATTCTTACCAGTGAAATTTGCCTTGGCAGGTATTTTTTTTTTTTTTTTTGTAAATTCTTAAAAGTGAAGCAAAAATGTACATAATCATTTTACAAAATGAAATAAAACTGAAGTCAAACTTTGAATCTATTTACAACTGTCAAATCGTTGATACTTCTTGAATCCTCCAAACTCCATGGTATCACCGGAACTCCTGATCTGTGACACTCACTTTGTTTAATTTATATCACTGGAACCTTTCAGCTGATCTTTATGGGAACAACTTTGTTAGGAAGCTTACTCTTTTGTCAGTATATGAGGGTCAAAATAGTAAGTAAAGATTTTTTTAATCTACTCATGAAGTACAGAGTGTTTTCTGGAATTTTGTGATTGTGTTTTTTTATTTATTTATTTATTTTTTTATCCATTTTTATATGAAAACCTCATGGATGTTTGCCCGTAAGAGAAAGTGTCAACTTCCTGTCAGTCTATTGACCAATCAAATGCGCCCAATATCCTATTTTCATGTTTCTTGAGGATAGTGTCCAATCGGTGGCGCAGTCTGATAGTGCACTTGGCTAGTAATCAGAAGGTTGCAGGTTCCAGCCCAGCTCCGCTGTCACATGGCAATGTGTCCTTGGGCAAGACACTTAACCCCAATTTGCTCCCAATGCTGCGTCAGTGGCATGAAAGTGTTAGCTGATACTAATGGACAACTGAAATAGAAAGTCCAACCATCAGTGAGAGAGTGTGAGAGTGAATGGGTGTGAATGGGTGTGAGAGGGTAGATGTGACCTGTGGTAAAAATGTTACTTTGAGAAGTCAAAGACTACAAAGTGCTATGTAAGCTCAAGTCCATTTACCATTTATTTACCATGACAGTTACCTGCTAGTCCCCAAAACATTCAAAAAGGAAGCATGAATAATAGAATGTTGATCTTTTTGACATTTCAGACAAAAGTTGTTTTAGAGACTGGTACAAATGACTAAATGAAAAAAAATTGAGAGGAAAAGTTTAAATATGTTAACATTCTTTTGCTGGAAGTTTCTTTGCATAGTTAAATTTGGTTCCTCTTAAAGCCAGGGTTGACAGAACTGAATTCAGATGAGCAAAGGTTGTGTTGATTTGTTTTTCTTTTTTTTTTTGCCTTTATGATAACACAACCCTTAATACAAAAATCAGATGCCATTACACTCTAAATATGGTGAATACCCAGGTTTTCCTGAAACAAATGGTGTTTAACTTTCTGCATGAAGTGGTTGAGGTTATAGATGCATTATTACAGTAAGAATCCAGGCAGACTTAATGTAACAAACACTCTGTAAATGGCCTCATAGCATGTTAACACGTAATACAGAATGATTAAATGAACAATAACCTTTAACTGTTGCATGAAACATAACATCATAGTTCAGCATGTACTCTCATATGAGCCTACCCATGTCCCGATCATGTCCACTCTTTTTTGATTTGTTCCCAGTCATCAGGAAGTCAATGTACTTGTGACATGCTTTTATTAACTAGCACCGGCACATGCAAGGCTTTGTCCTGGTCATAGCAAGTACCCGTGTCCTTTAAGCTCATTGTGCTGCTGTGAATGTAAACTTTCAATGGTATATCAGTCTAATAAGCACCTTATTCACATTGAAAATACCTCTATATAGGGAAAGGTCTTTTTCTTTATATTCACAATCAGCATAATTGGCCTTCACATTCATCCCAGCAGTGTTTCCCCCAGTGTGCGTCATCAGTGTGCATGTGTGCATTAAATGTCCAGAACGCACAGGCTGTTCAAGGGCTGTCATTATGGGAGAAGGAGAACAATGACCTCGGAGGAAATAAGAAAAAATAGAAAATATTTGTATAAATATGAACATGTTGTTATTTCAGGGAGCAAACATGTAAATCATGAGCATGACTCATGTTTCATTGTGGTTTTTCAACATTTATTTGCAGAGTGAAGTCTGAGTGGTCAACAATATGAGCTGTTAATCAAAACAAGTAAAACCACAAATCCAACTTTAATTTTTAACCATCTCAGGGCAGTGGTTCTAGACTGTGCCGTTGGGCCCTAATTTGGGATCGTAGTGCTCTGGTTGTTTATCTCTAAGCGTGAGTGTCACAGATGAGATTTCTCTAAAGTGTAATTGTTTTGTAACATGACTTGAAGTTTCAGTTATCCTTACCTCCGACCTGCATTATCTCATTTGTTCATTCTCTAGCCGGGGTGGACATTTTTGCAAAAATTCAAGAAAATCCCTGTCAAATATCTTTAGGAATTGCTGTGATGAGAACAGCCAGGATGAACACATGGAAGAACATGGTCCCTCTTGCTCTGGCTACTTCCTGCAAAAAAACCTAAAACAGTGACGGTTGTAACAAAAGCCTGTAACACTGTGAAATGCTTCAAGATCCTGTGATGTGCAGACTATTTGGAATTGGTCCTTTGTTGGCTCAGAAATTAGCTCTTTGTTAGCTCCCTGATTGGTCCATTAACTAATCAATCAGAGATGCCCCATCAAACACACCCCACCCACATGCACATACAGTTATTGCAACTATTGCGGAGCTACTTTAGTCAGATAAACTTTTGTCAGAGCAGAGTCTTTTCAATGCTTTGTGGTGAAATAAGTGCCTTGCATTTATTACTTCAACACCAACAATCACAATGAAAACTCACTCTAGAGCAGTGTTTAGTCTAGCTTTAGTTGATGAAATTTCACATCATTTTAGTCAACGAAATCTACAGTAAATTTAGTTGACTAAATTATGAAGTGTAAAGGGTAAGGCATTTTTTATGCTTCCTTGAATTTCTGAAGTCATGTTTTATATTTAAAAAACAAACAAAAAACAATTTAACCCTTTATTGAATGCTTTTAAAGTTGAATGTGTAAACTAACAGAAACAAGTGTAACATTTGTGTGAAGTATAATCGCCTTTATTTAGGCTACCTGGCAGAGCATCTCAGTTACAATACCAGAACTGACAACAAACAGTGAACCTGCTCTACATGAATATATCAATTCATAAAGAGAGGAGCTCTGATTGGATCGCTCACCAACTTATACCACCACCACCAAGCTAAGGCAGCTGTGATTGGATATCCCTCTTAACTCATCCAACCTTTCCATACAACCAAAGTAGCTGTGATTGGATATATTCATAAATTGTCCCTACTTTCTACATGACCTAATTAGGTCTGATTGGATTAAGTCTCTATCAAGCATTTTAGTCTAGTTTTTTTTTGTTGATGAAAATGTCATTTAATTTAGTTTTAGTCATGTGCACTTGTTTTTATTAGTTACTGTCTAGTTTTCATCAGGGGAAAAAAGGTTGATGACGAAAACTATGACAAATACAATTAGTCAACAATATGAACACTGGGACAAACATATATAAAATGGTCCAACACATATTTCCTGGTGAAAAGATCTCGAACAACAGTACACACTCTGCATGTTATCATTGTTTTAGATAATATATGTGAACAGAACTTTGGGTGCTCTGATTGGTTGACTAGTCCATTCTGTGGTAACTGGTCCAGTCCAGTGCTGCTCAATGGCATGTATTCAACAACTCTGCATTCATGCTAAGTCTTTGATGGGGTTGGGCAACTGGCAGCTTTGGCCCACAAGTCAGCCTAAAATATAGGGAGTAGATGTGTGTTCATGAAGAAAGCCTGATAAAATCTGCCATTTGAACACTAAAAGTAGTCATATTTCCAAGAAAATAAAACAATAGGACTTCCTTTTGTGCTTTTGTAAAAAAAGAAATAAAAATGCAAATAGAGTATTCTTTAACAACCAATGTATACTGTGCAATTGAGCTTTATTATAAGCACATGTTGATAAAATAACTGATATGACAGCCATATATTAAAGCCTCACTATGTAAGATTCAGGTTTGTCTGCTCTCGAGGGGCCTCTCTGGTTGTTGGGTGTAATTGCACTGTCGTAACACAGTGCCTCACACTAACGTGCATTTGTTGACATACAGAGCCAGGAGAAGCGAGTCGACAGGACGCCTGAAGACACAAATAAACCACATGGACTGATATGGTACAGTATTATGATGTTTCTTTCCAAATATGTCGTTTTTCAAGCGTCAGCAGTCAGTTGTTAGGTCAGCGTTTGCATGTGAGCACCCTGGGAGCATCTCTCCTGCTGAAATAATCTGAGCTGGATGTGGTTATGTTGCGTCCACCATGTTCGCAGACTGCAGGACTTAGAAATAGTGAAGGACCGAGCATCACGGCGCCATGAATATCTCCAGCAATCTGAGAAACTCGCTGGCAAATAACCACTGGTAGCATTTAGTGACAAAACAACGTCCGCCAAGTTACACAAAGCATGCAATGCAACGGAGCAACCACCGACTGAAACCAAGTGTTGAATGGGGGAAAACCCAACAAAACTTAACCTACCTCTCCAGCAGTAACTTTGCAAGCTCGGCGTCCATCTTGCAATTTTCCATCTCCCGACGCTCTCGCCACCGAGCAAAGTGGGCTCCAATGTTAATTCTAGTTTTGTTCCTTGCATTGTCCGATAGTCTCGTTTTGGCCCTTGAATCTGGAGAAAGAGTCCTCCTCACACGCTTTGCGGATGCCATGGCTGCTACTGCTACATGCAAAACACCGGCTTCTTTAGCTTGAAGCCAAATCTCGCGTAGTGCCGTAAAGCAGTTTGCACTTCTCGCAGCATCTCGCGATATGTGTCCCCGTCACGGGAGCAAAAGTTACATAGCCCCTAAACAGAGCAGGGAAGCGCTGTGGGTGGGTGGGGCATTCTCTCTGTTACAGCACCGAGCTCCACTGAACAGACTTTGGAGAGAATATTTGAAGGCTCAAAAGATCTGCAGTGCTGCTTTAATCTCTTTTGTTAAATCATGAGTAATTGTCATCTTTAATTTGAAAGTATCCTAGTAAAGGGACATCCTAGTAAATGTCCCTCTGGAAATTAGGGTATTTTAAAACGGACCCTCTTGGTTACCAGTCTTGCTCATCCCTGGTCTATGCTCTGAACAGGGCATCCCACCCTGAGCCAATGGGCTTAAAATGCTTAGTGGGTCTATTTTGGAGGGGAGGCAAACCACCTCAGGCAGCTGCTGATGCTGTTCACAGGGGCCAGAAGGAAGAGGCCAGTTGCCATGGACTTTGTCTTGTGCAAGGAGCTACTCCATCAGGGAGAGGAGACAAGAAGAAAAAGCATAATATTGACTCTTCTAGCAGCCAGAGTTTTTTTCACTGCAGGTATTTGTTCTCCCTACAACTGCTCGGGTTATATTTGTGCTTTTTATTTTACAAATAGACTGAGAGGTTTGATGCTTTCATGATTCAGAGTTTCCAGGTTGTTATTGGTCTTCCAGGTATCTTCTCTTGCTGGGTGAATGATGTCCAAAGCCATCCACAGCTCAGCTTAGTGTAGCTGCTCACAGCTGAAGGTCTGACTCAGTGTATGAGGGGAATGACTTCATCCGCCCGAGCAGACAGCGTGAGCCTCTCCCCTTCTTCCCTGAGGTTCCTCCTGAGGGCCTGACCGTAATGCTAACAAACAAATTTCCTGCTCGCTGCGTGGACATTCATGAAGTGTCCCATCACTCGGCCCTGTCACACTCTCTCTGCTGGGTTAGTCACTTCAGCCACACAAACATCGGCGTACAGAGGGTGGACACACACCGTCAGCCGAGGTTTAGAGGACATGTTGGCGCGTCTGAGTCACACACAAACTCATCAGTCAACCAGCTGGGACGCGTGTGGCCTCTGCCTCCACCTGCTCACATTTAACTGCCTGTGAGAGTGCGTAAGCGCCTTCAGCTCGTGTGTAAGTGTGTGAGATTGGGAGCACTTGTGTTCAAGAGCATATCTGCGTGTGTAAACACTGTGGCTTACTACTCAGTGTGTCAAATCCCCCTGCTCCCCGACAGTGATAGCAATTGTCCAGATTGTCACAGTGCTAATGAATCATTTAGCTAAGGCAAACACACACGTTTACCCTCAAACAGACTGAAACAGCAACACACACGTTATGAGTCTGCCAAGACAGCAACACTTTAACTGCCGCCTGTTTGACACCTTTTACCTTTTCATCGCTGAGCTCAAGTAAACAGCTGTTTGTTATTGTCTTTCTGGAGACTGGATGTTAACTGAGGTGATAAATCTAATTATTTCAGAGAGAAAGCAATGAGACAACAAGCCTCATTAAAGCACGGTAACTAAGGCTATGTCCTAATGAAGGCGGATAATTTTGAAAAAGCAGCTTTTTCTGTGCATTTTGTCCTTATGTCCTCTCATAGAGAGAATTTTTAGGTCACTTGAATTGAATATTTTGGAAAAGTGCTAAGGTGAAGATTTTTTTAAAGTCTATTTTGGGTGTCTTCATGTGAACAGAGAAAACACAGACACAGAAATTGGGGGTGATTGGTGTCAATATGTGCAACAATCTCACCCCCAATATCCACATAATTTGTCTAAGCAGTGGTCTGTATGTCCCACCACACTCCACGGTAAGGCTGAACGATTTTAGGAAAAGATCTAATTGCAATTTTTCTGGCAGATATTGCGATTTCAATTTGATTCACTATTTTCTTCAAATCAAGCTTCAGAGCAATATTCACAATGTTCACAGTATAGACAACAGGAAGGAAATCAATGATCAAAAGCACATAACACATTATTCATCATCTAATATTGATGATAAATAATCTGTTTTCATTATTTAAGGGATACTCCAACTTGTGCTCCTAAACAGAGGATTTGAGTTGTTGACCTGCTTACCAGCACTTTTGAAAATGCACACTGCCTGTAAGTTTGTAAAATAGTTGACACAACAGATCCTGGGTCAGTCAGGAGTGCTGCAAAAATTGCAGCTTAGGCGATCACATGATTGCATTGTCTGAAATTGCGATTTCGATCCAAAAACAATAAATCTTTCAGCCCTACTCCACGGAAAATCACCCCCCAGTCTCTTCAGTCAGTCTGTTTCCACAGCCTGCGTCCGGGTCACATATACAGTGGAATAGTGAAAACAATGGTGATGCCAACAGCAAATCAACATCAATGTTATATAAGTCAGTATAACCTACTGTTTACATGTTCCTCTTCCCATTATAGTAAACTAAAAACTGGAAGTTGTACTTTGTTTTGAGGTTTTAATTCTGTTTTTGGTCCATCACAATGGACACACAACCTAAAATACTTTCATTTGACATTATTACAGCATAACTATTTCAGCACAGCTTGTCCTGAAGAAACAGATAACAAAAAAAAAAAATCCAGGTGTATTCAATGGCTTGGAACTGCAAGAGTTACCCAATAAGTGACCCAATACTTTGCATATCATGAAATATTGTGAATCACAATAAAATTGAACTGGGAGTCAAGTATGTTAATACTATCCTAAGGTAGGGCCACTCGTGATTCCCACCCTGATTGGACAATCACACTGGACTGTGAAAAGACCTTGATTGACCTTTTCTCAGCACTGTTTGGGTGTGAAAAAGATTGTTTGAATATGTAGGAGAACTCTCTGGCTATTTCTGTTGGTGCTTGGAATTTATTACATCAGAAAATCTAGACATGGCTCCACCTATTTTAACCTTGTTAGGTCTAATTACCCAAGTAATTCAGTACGTGTGTGGTCAAGGCCTTTAAAGCATTAAAAACCATTAAAGCACTTGTTCGAATGTAAATTATCAGAAAATACTATTTCATTAAAGTTTTTATCTGCTCTGCCTTCTCCCACAAGGACTAAAATAAGAAATATTAGCATCATGTCCGCTCAAATTGTCAGATTAGTGGCCAAATAAGATGAAAAAACTTTCTCAAAGATAAGTTATGTATGTTCTGCAAATCTCTACAACTTGACTGCTTCCTCAATCTGATGAAATAATTTTTCTATATCAAAAGAAAGGACCAACTTTAGTGCAGCCAACAAATTAAACCAAGAAGTGACTTAAAGCAGTGATGAATCTTCTGAATAACTTTGTAAACACATTTATTTCCCAGTTATTTTATTATGTTTTATGTATACATAGCTCAGCAGAAAGGACAAAGTTTCTTAATATTTCCAGAAATCTGTTGTTTTTGTCTCATTATTTGAAGTGGCTTCTTTTGCACAATGCAGCCTCAATGCATCACAATATTTGATCCATGAACTGAGAAGAAGTGGAGTGTAAAATATATTTAGCATAGAAAATGGCATTCTTTGTTTCCCAGAGTGAGTTTCATTATCACTGAGGAGCACAAAAGAACTTCTAATAACCAAACAAAACAACACTTACAGCTTAAGGATTTGTTGAGCTGAACTGAAAAATCGCTTTCTCTGTGAGGTCAGTGAAAGCAGCACAGGTAGATGAGGCTTTTCAGGTTTTTAATTTGATTGATATGATTTTAAAGACTTCTATGTGATTTTAAAGTATAATTAAAAATCTAATATCCTGATGTGACATGTCTGACTGTAGTGTGAGGGGATGTTTTTCCTCCAGCAGGCAGGAGCTTCTCAGTATTATCCGCACACTGTCAGCTGACTTTGCTTCAAGGTCAAAGAACATGTTAAACATGCGACAGCTTTATGATGATGGGCGTAAATGAGGAGAGATTAAACATGATGGTCTCATCTGAACAAATACTGCACGCTGTGACAGTAACAGATGTTAATGGGGGCTCAGCAATTACACGGTAATGGGTGTCAGGTCTGCAGCAGATACAGCGTCCGAGGAGGGGGGCTGCCTGTGATTAAGAAGCTCATAGATGTCACAAAGCCACATGTACAGGCAGAGGTTAAAGGGAGATGATATGTTTATGCTGAGGGCTGTCTTCATGTTCTTAGAGGAGGTGAAGGGATTTCCTGTCAATCTTCTTTTGTCTAATTTTGTAATCCCATCTGAGGCACTGATCGTCTATTTTAATTACAAATCACAGTTCCAATGAAGTTGGGACATTGTGTAAACATAAATAAAAACAGAACACAATGATTTCGACATCACCTTTCCTTTTAACAAAACTCAATCAGCCTTTGTGAACTGAGGACATAGATTGTTGAAGCCTTGTAGGTGGAATTCCTTCACATTCTTTCTTGATGTATGACTTCAGTTGCTCAATAGTCTGGGGTCTAGACTGCAGCAGGTTAGTCTTACCTGCACTGTTTTACTATGAAGCCACGCTCTTGTAACACAAGCAGAAAGTGGCTTGACATTGTCTTGCTGAAATAAGCAGGGATGTCCCTAAAGAAGACATCACTTGAATGGCAGCATATGTTGCACCAGAACCTGTATGTACCAGTGTTCATTTTGTTGTCTAATTATTTTCGTCATAGTTTTCATCAACAACCTTTTTTCCCCTGACAAAAACTAGACAGTAACTAATAAAAACAAGTGCACCTGGACAAAAACTAAAACTAAATTAACTGACATTTTCGTCAACAAATAAAAACTAGATGAAAATGTCTGACAGAGACTTAATCCAATCAGACCTAATTTGTTCATGTAAAAAGTAGGGATAAGTTAAGAATCTATCCAATCACAGCTACTTTGGTTGTGTGGAAAGGTTGGATGAGTTCAGAGGGACATCCAATCACAGCTGCCTTAGCTTGATGGTGGTGGGACAAGTTGTGGAGCGATCCAATCAGAGCTCCTCTCTTTATGAATTGATATATTCATGTAGAGCAGGTTCACTGTTTGTTGTCAGTTCTGGTATTGTAACTGAGATGCTCTGCCAGGTAGCCTAAATAAAGGCGAATATATGTCACACAAAAGTTCAATTTGTTTCTGTTCATTTATACATTCAAACTTTACTAGCATTCAATAAAGGGTTATTAGATGTTTCATTTTATCCAAGTGTAAAACACGACTTCAGAAATTCAAGTAAACATAAAAATTACTTTACACTTTACACTTATTATTTTAGTTGAATTATTTTACAGTAGATTTTGTCGACTAAAATTTTGTGAATTTTCATCAACTAAAACTAGACTAAAATTAGAACAATTTAGATGACTAAATTATGACTAACACTTAGATATGTTTGGCAAAAGACAAAAACTAAATTAAAAAGTGCTGTCAAAATCAACACTGGTATGTACCTTTTGGCATTAATGGCGCCTTCACGGATGTGCAGGTTACCCATGCCATGGGCACAAACACTCCCCCATGTCATTATTGGATACTACTGACTTTACATTTATGCACCTTTGACCCTTTTTTAAAGCATTTTTTAGATATGACAATGGAAAAAGAAGACACTCTAAAATAAATCGTTGCATTGGCAGACTTGATTTTTTTGTAATGGGAGGAGAAAAAAACAACTGCTTTACTTTTCTTCTTCTCGGCTTCATCAGTTAAAAACTTCTCGGACCATTCGTCAAAGTCCCATTTTTAATGAAAAGCCATTTTGTGAATCATCATCCCAGTCCTCTGATTTAGTCTGAGTCACGGATCATTCGTCTGACTTAAAGTTTATGAACTGTTTGCCAGTCTGTATGAGTTTGTTACTCCATCCCCCTGTGCTCCCTCTGTACCCGCCTCGGACCACCAGGGACCCACAGCTGATAATGGATGTTTGTCCCAGGAAGAGCTTTGTTCAGAGTCCTCAGAGAGAATGACCTGCCATCCTCAGTCTGAAAAGTTTTAACAACATTCACTGCGTACGTCCGCTGTGTGTCTTTGTCGAGGTGTGTGTGCATGTGTGTGTTTTGTCTTGGTCCTATTTGCTCAAATTAAATTCTGCTGCTGGGTTTGGTCTCCAGAGGATGTCATTGTTGGGCAGGAAAACCCTGCTGTCAACTTTCTTTCCAGATTCTGTGGCCGCTCCAATCCCCTGACATCATCTTTATTTAGACAAAATAGATGCTTCATTTGTGAATGTCCCTCAGTTTTGGTAACAGTTTGTGTAGCTGCTGCTGGATTGGTGATAATTTCTTGTCTTGTGCTAAAGCTCTGTGGTGCAACATCCATCCATCATCTGTTGGGCTTGTCCCTTTCGGTGTCATGGGGGCTGGAGCCTATCTCAGCTGAAATTAGGGGAGAGGCGGGGCACCTGAACTGGTCCATTAGGTGATCACAGAGCCACATAGACAGACTGACAAGCATTCACACTAAGGGCAATTCAGAGTCACCAGTCAACCTACAACCATGTTTTTGGTCTGAGGGAGGGAAATGGAGTGCTTTGGGAAAACCAATGCATGCACGAGGAGACCTTGCAAACCCCACACAGAAGACCCTGACCAACACAGGGATCAAACCAAAAACCTTCTTGGTGTGAGGCATGCACACTAGCTGCAGCGCTTCTGTGCCACAGTGTTAGAAATATATTAATTTATGAGACTGATACTTATTTTATTTTGCTCCTGAGATTATTATTATTCACTATAAACTTGAATAGAATAGAATAGAATAGAATAAACCTTTATTCGTCCCACACGGGGAAATTTGCAGTGTTACAGCAGCAAAGGGGACAGCGTTGATAAAGAATAAGTATAAAAATGGTATAAAAAATAGCATGAAAAATAGTAGTATTTACATTATTCTACCAGTATAAATATAAAAAAGGGCTTGAACACAGAAACTAAAAAGCAAATCCTATAAGGATTATTTACACATTCACCAAGTAATTGCAGATGAATGTAAGTGATTGCACATGGATGAATTGCACATTGTAAATAGAGTTAGCACAGTAATTGTACATTGTAATTGCACATTGCTCGATAATTGCTCAGTTTATGGTGACTGGGAGCAGTGCTGGTTGTAAAGTCTAAGAGCAGCAGGCAGGAAAGACCTGCGGTAAAGCTCAGGTCTATTGCAACAAAAGCTGTTTCTTGTTGTTTTTGCAGTTACTGAAGCTGCACATATGTTCCTTTTCTTATGAACTATATTGTCATTCTGGATGATACCACTACAGGGCCACCAAAGACCTACAGGTTCAGTAATGTTTTCTGTACAGATGGAAGTGCTGAAAAACCCTTTGGTGGACTAATGACATGGAAACACTCAAATGTTTTTATGCGCCATGTGACCATCCTTATTCCATACCAATTGTCCCCCAAATGTCAACGGCATGTATCTTAAAAAAAGACATGGTTATTTCATGATATATCTGAAGTTACTGAGAACATTTGTGGACAATATGGAAAACCATCAGTTGTTGACACCCCCAAGTCTCCTTTCTCTCGTTCACTATTGCAGGTATACCGGGGGCCTGCCTATTCTGGAATTGTAAATATCAGCCATGTATTAAATAGAAAACAGGGTTGAAGGTTGGTTCAGTTTTGATTGATAGTGTAAACTTATCACATAGACACTCTTAATTTGGAGATTAGTAAGACAAATACTTGATCGTGCTACGCCGACCGGCCCTCAGACTTTATGGGATGTATCAATAATATCAGTACCAAAGTAACTTTGCAGGATGGAGGCATCATTTTTCTACTAAAACAAAGTTTTTAACAGTAAGTATGGTGTCCATAAACCTGCCCTGACAGCAACCCCCACACACCTGCCATTTAGAGACAAAACTTTATTTAATTGCTTTACAGAGTTCTGACTTTCTGATTTTACATAATGTAAGTAAGGAGGTAAGACCTTTTGAATTTAAGTTATGTGTCACTTTCAGTCAGAACTGAAGCTGCAAAATGCCAACTCAAGCATATTTTGACCCGTCCATAACCCTTCATTTCCATCATACTGCTGCGTCCTGACTAAAAGCTCCGAGTGACTTGTTTATGGGCGGGTGGCTCATTACTGCACTCCTACAGATGTGAACAATCTTCTGCATTTCTTTCTTCATGGATAGGTCCTTCAGTTCTTTACAGGTTTAATGTTGTAGTGATTGATCTTTATCTTTATTAAGCCCCCATTCAGCTGCATTTCTGAATCCTAAAACATCTCAACGATCCGAGCACAGACCTTTACATCTCCACCTCGTTTAATGACACCACATTTAAAGCTGAGGAAGCAGAAAGAAGCATTTTTGTCATGACTGGATTTTCATTTGACCTTTTAGCAGCTATTATCAGAAACAGGAGGGGAATTCTTTGCAAATTGTTTCCAGTTTAAGAAAAAGATTCTTGACCAAGGGTTATTCCCATTTAATAAATCACTTCATTTTACATTTGTGTCCTGGTAGGTGTAATTAGATGTTGCTGGACTCATGAAATTTGGCAACAATTAAAATGACTCCCTTAAAAGGAACCCCGACTGTGAAGACAAATAGTCATAAATATGCTTTAATGTTTATCTAAAACTAGAATGTGTTGTTAAAAAAGCACGAAGAATTGTTATTTGTTTAAAAATCGCAATTTATAACACATATTCTAACCTACGGATGCAGCCATTGTTTTACTAGCGTAATGCATGCTAGGTTGATGATGTGTATGGGTTGCACTGTGCCGAGCCGCTACGTTTACTCACTGGCTATCAGGAGCGAGAATACCATAATAATGCCGCACTGTGCTACTTTTGGGTGCAATTTTCAGTCGAAGGGAAACAAGGGGAGTGATGTAAGTCTACACAGCTTCACCAGTGACAAGAAGAGAAGAAAGGAGTGGGAAATCGCTTGTGGGCGTACACAACTTCTAAAGGACCCACGGCTATGTTCTCGCCACTTCTCTTCTCTAGTTACATAGACTAAAGCCAAATGCCTTGCCTACAGTTTTCTCACACAAACAGACAAACGCCCTCGGGAAACGAGGGAAGTCCACTGCAGGAAACGCCATAGGCAGGAGACGCTGGATGTTCTCCTGCGAGGACGTCAAAAACTCACTCCTGCAGATGAATCAGTCAACACAGCAGTCCATAAGTCTACAGACGCGTCGTCAGCTTCCTCTGTGATTGTGGTCATGCTCGATGGTTCACCAACAGCTACATCTGCAGGAGCGAGCTGTTGACATCCTCGCAGAACACCAAGCGTCTCCTGCCAATGGCATTTCCTCGAGCATGTTATCATGCTCGGCACAGTGCAACCCTTACACATCATCCACCTGGCATGCATTGCGCTCGTAAAACAATGGCTGCGTCCGTAGGTTAGAAAAAATTGCGATTTTTAAAGAAAGAACAATTCTTCTTGCTTTTTTAACAACAATATTAGATAAACATTGAAGCATATTTATGACTATTTGTCTTCATAGTTGGGGTTCCTTTTAAGAAAACTAAAAAAAATCTGGAGTAAGGCAGCTGTTTGTCAAATTTTATTCAGCATTGGTATGTAGTTTTAGACATGTTCAGACTGCTAAGATAACAGAACTGCCATGAAATTTGAGCCTAAAAAGAAGTTTTTAGACCATTGTGTTTACATAATGTACTGTAAAGGGTTGAACTCCACTCTGCTGTTTAAAAGGTAAACAAGAGACCTGAAATCCTGGTCCATCAGTTTGATCCATGTGCCCTGTAAGGACAGGGACATGACTCCTCCTAGAGGTGTATCTGCTGTACAACACGACATCACATGAGGAGCTTCTCTGAGAATCATTCAGCAATGAGTCTGACACTGGATGGCACTCATATTTTTAGAGAATCAACCTTTTCATGCCCTCCTCTCCTCATCATGATTAAGGAGAGACAGACAGAGCGAGCAGAGGCACAGAGCACACCCTGGCCTGTGCTGAGTTTACACCATTGACGGAGCGCTGCGTAGAACGGTGCATGAAACCGCCAGCAGCGTTATCGACCAAACATTGAGATTAGAATTTAGAAGGCCTTCTCCCTCTGCCACACCTTCCCTCTGTCGGGGAAGATAACTCCTCTGCAGTCCATGGGAGCAGATTACCAAACATCTGCTCACAAACTGTCCTGTCATATACACACATTACACACTCTGCACCCTCAGCACCTGCACCCTCTCCAGTCCCACCAGTTGAATTAGTGTTTGGCAGACTTATTGATTACACTCTGCTTGGCTGAGTGTTATTGTTGGCTGAGAAAAGGAATGACTTGCTGCTATTGAGTTTCCTTTTCTTTTAGGAAAAAGTGCAGGTTATTTAGGGTCTGAGCCAACAGCATTAAAGCAGGAGAGGGAAGAGGATGTTTACTCTTAAGCCCTCATTGAAGTGCTTTTGGAGCTTGTTGAACAGCAGCATAGCAAAGTTATACTTCACAATGCACTTCACAATGTAATAAACAACGCAGAATATATTCATTACAACTTTAGTCCTTATAATGCTCTATAAACTGCTGGCTAATTTAATATTGTGGTTAAAGCTTGGGTTAAAAAATAAAGAAAATAAAAACAATCTGGTGGTTTTAGGCTTCCACAAGCCATACAATTATCCCCTCATAATTAAAACAAACAGAAAAGAGCACTTAAATTATGCTACCATTTAGAAACTAGAAAAGCACTCGGAGAGCGCAGACTTCTGCCAAGATACAATTCTGGATCAAGACGCGCTCCGAGTCTCTGCTCATGTCTGTCCATGTGGAGAGCTCTTCCGCTGGCATTGCAAGGGAAGCTGGGTAATGTAGTGACATAGGCTTGAAAAACCTTGACGTAAGTTTGCAGATAAACTACATTTCCCATGACGACATAAAGGAGGCGTATCCTCACAGCAGCCGAGGAGAAATTATTAGGATTTTGCCATTATAAAATTCAGTGTTTTTGTGTGACGTCAATCTGGATCCAGATGAAATTGACCGTGATGATAGAGTTATATGATATATATTATCCTGTGAATTTTGAAGCAAATCCATCAAGTGATGTCAGAGATATGATTTTTTTTCAAACACGGCCCAACATTAGCATGGGATTTTTGGAGAAAAAAAAAAAAGATTTTTTTTGCATCTAGACAAATATGTGGATCACCACCAAAATGTAATGGCTTCTTCCTTGGACCCAACCACACTGTAGGTAAAATTTTCATGTAAACCCATCTAGTAGTTTTTGCGTAATCTTGCTAACAAACAAACAGACAAAAAAACAAGACAGACCTTGGCGAAAACAAAACCTCCTTGGCGGAGGTAACTAGTGACCCCAGTCCTATATCACAAAGCCCCCAGCTGCTAAGAGCTAAAGCCAGAGAAAAGACCCCTCTGAAAGCTTTTCCCAAAATCCATGAACTGGCCTAGAGAAGACCAGAACCACAGCAACGACCAAACCAGACCCAAGACCCAAACACCCCTCAAAAATGTACTTTTAAACCAACAGAAAGAAATGAAGAGAGACGAAAAGTGAGCAATATCAAATAGATAACCTTGTAGAGCAGCTGGATCCACCCGATTTATTGTCTGTAATCAGGCAGATCCTTCTTGCCAAGCTCCAACCTACAACAACTGTGCTCTGCCCAAAGTGGGACGGCCCAATCGTCAACACTTAGAGCAGGTGGGAGCTAGACAACATTAAGTGACTGCTGGTTAGATTAGTATTAAATTAGATTAGATTAGATGCTACAGCCTCAGTTGCAGTTTTATAAAATCTTGACCATGTTTCTTTATTGACAAATTTAATGTAGTAATCTGACACACCTTACTGTGGATTCAGAGAAGATCTTATTTTTTAGTGAAACAACTTCTGTTGGACAAACTCTGATCTTTGTTCATGATCGAACAGTAGAGAAAATAATGAAATTTTGGAAATATTAAGCCAAAGAGGAAAGAGAACATCAGTCATCATTTTAAACATAGGTATCACCATCGGCCCTGATTTCACCATCAGTGCATCATAATCTCTGCTCTGCAGAGGAATCTCCTGTTATACTGAAAATATGAATGATGCTAAAAATACAACACAGTGTCAGAGGATTTTTTGTGCAGTATGTTTTCTACCAATAATGAATATCTACCTCAAACTGAACCTAGTTTGCCATATTTCTGAGGATTTCTTGTTGGTTCTGCCTTCTCACACATTCAGTTCAAACACCACAACAGGTTAAACGCTGGCACACAGACAGTGAGTACAAAGCCAGCAGCTTGTAGCGACAGACTGCAGCTCTGCATCTGTTTCTCAAACAGAGCAGGTTTTATTGATCCACAGCTGCCTACCAGCTCTGAATTCTGGGACTCAGACCTCAAAGCATCTTGATCTGAGATGACATGAGATAAGTTGTCCTGTCCCTCTAGGGGAGAAAACAGCCTCGTAGAGAATAAAAGACAATTTTCCTCCAGGGTTTAAAAAAGCCGATCTTATCATGTTTATTTCACAAAACACTTGAAATGATTTCTCTGACACAAAGTCCTCAGTCATCTTTCATTCAAGGACAGAAGAAGGAGGTAGGGCCTTCAGGCTGTTTTTAACAATTTACTTTAAAGTTTGGTACTATTGCTGCAGTTCTTTACAATAACACTGTGTTACACCAATAAGTCCTCAGTGACGACCTGATTTCATATAATCATTTATGTTTACTTACTCAGTCTCCACCTGTTTGTTATTCTAGTATATATGTACAATGAAGTAAAATGAATAGGGATGAATAAGCCATGGGCAAAGAGGCTAGCTGTAATCTTGTAAACAGCCTTAATCCTGCATTTTATCATAAACCAGACTATAAAATGAAACAGTGAAAAAGGATTCAGTAAATAAACACAGTGGGATTTGGTCTGGGCTGTAGAGAAATAACTTGACCCACCAGATGAACTGTTCACTCTACAGCCCATAGAAATTGTATGGGAATAGGCAGAGCCCTTCAAAGCACATTCAGCAGGTGATTGGACAATCATTCCATCAATCACATAAATAACGGGCCTGTCAGATGATGTAGACGTTGGGCGCTTCTGCTGTGGTGCAAAGGGCAGAACGTGAGCCACTTTGTAAAATAAACACTCTGTAAAACATGTTGGAAGTGGAGTGAAAATATCCTTACTACAGAGAAGTTTGTAGTGTTGTTGTTTGGTTTTTCATTTAATAAAGAAATATGGTCCAGACCTGGTTAAACAGCTACTGAAGCTGTTAGCATGTATGCTAATCTCTGTTTTAGTCTCACCTGTAGCTCCCACCTCTTGCTGCTCTGAAGGACAATGATTGGGCCGATGGATCTGTGATTGCTGACACTGCATCAGGCTGACCCATCTGCACTGTATGGTTAGTAGAGACACAGGAATAATTCATTTATGTACCCTGTTTTGAATAACTGAGATAGAGCAGGGTTTTGTCCGTCAGGTTATTGTCAAAAATGTGATAAACTGCCCGATCTCGCACAGGGAATAAATCCTTGAAAAAAAACATCTTGATCCACAACCAGATTTGGATCACCACCGAAATCTTATCAACTAGTCCTCAGACCATTCCTGACCTATCCTTAAAATGAACAAATTCTCTAACTTTTTGAGTTATCCTTTTAACAAACTATCAAAGAAACCAACAAACAAACTAACGAACAAATGATCAAAATGCTGGCAATAACATTAACTGCTTGGCAGAGGAAATGACTAAAATTAGAGTTGAGGTGTAACTAATGAGAGAGATTTGGACAGCCGAGTGGATCACAGGAAGAACATAAAAATAGATCTTAAATCAGGAAGCTCTCTGCTCCTCTTTGTGATCCTCATGTCTGTCAGAGATGTTAACACAGTCAGTACATTGTGAAGGTTGTAAACAGACACAAACTGTCCACTGTCTTGTGTAAATTGGCATCCACTGACAGGTATATTGGCAAATGCGTCCTCCTGCACAAACACTGCGCTGACAAAGATCGAATAGTCGTATTAAGGTCAATAACTTCACGGCTCAGTTGCTGTGCACTGTGGTGAGTGATCATACAGAGCAGAGAACTCTTTGAATTGTTATTTTTGTTTAGAAATTCAGAGATATAACCGAGGTCAGGACCTCAGAGTCCTCTGTGGTAGTTACAGCCAAGATGCCACAACAGGATTGCAGCACATTTTCATCTGTTTTGAATGCTTTCAACAAAACTTTATGTTCTACCTGCCACAGGCTCTTTTTTCCTATATTTGTGTTTCCTTTTCTGTCCTCGCCTCTCACCGCTCTCTCCTAACCTGCTACCTTCCTCACCCTCTCCGCAGTAAACCTCTGCAATCTCCATAATATCCACTAATAAAAGTCAGAGAAATATGTTCCATCTCTCCCCCGATACACTCCGGCTCCTGATCGACACTTTATATGAAAATGAAGAAGTCTGATTTTCTCTGCCAGCGTGCCGCAATCATCGACATGAAAGCTGGAGACGGAGACGGGGAGGGAAAACATAAAGCAGAGAAAGAGGGAGAGAGGTGGAGATCATCAAGAAGAGCGAGAGGTCAATTATAAAAATACAGAAAGGAGCAGAGAGAGAAAAGGTCAGGGAGGCAGTGAGGAACAAAGGGGATGAAGACAGGAGAGGTCAATGGGAAACCGAGAAAAGAGCAAGAGGAGGAAAAAGAGAGACAGAAGGAAGAGAGAGAGAGTGTGGGAGGAGGAGGAGATGAAGGAGGAAGGTCAGCGATGAAGTGGCAGACGGACTGCCCGACTCCCCACGGCTCTGAAACACTGACTCACTCGCTGATGGACGGGGAGGGAGGATGGAAGGAGGGGAGGAAGGAAGGAGGGAGGAAGAGGGATGGACGGCAGGGAAACGGGAGGGGAGGGACGACTGACTCAACAGCAGAGTGAGTCCGTGCAAGAGCAGTTTCCTGTGGAATATAAACTGTAGAATAAAAAAACTGTGGTACAAGATGGAAAAATATGAGCTCCCGATGTTAGAAACATAAATATAATTTCACAGTAAATTACCTGCTTATGAAGATGGTGATTTCACTGAAGATTGTTTTAATTTTTTACAGTAACAAATGAAAATTACAGAAACTCATGTTTTTACTTAAAGCCTGATGCAGAATTGATGTAAAATTACAGTAAATAGCTGTAAAAATCAGTTAGTTTTTGTGAATTCACAGTAATAGACAAGCATTTAACACTGTAACTTTGTGATAACTCAATACTATTGTAAGTTTACAGTAATACTGATATAACGCTACTGCATCATCAAATGCAAGTTTTGTTAAATCACAGTATTTTACTGTCAAAATGCCCACAAAGGGACTGTGAATTCACAATAGTTTACTGTGATTTTACATTAGCCTGACTAGTACGATAAGTTAACTAACATTATTGTAAATTAACAATACATTCCAAATATTATTAACATTTTTGAAAAAGAATACACTGAGCAAGATAAAATAAACTAAATATTTTCATTTATATTCCAAACATTTTAAAATGTACATTTAAACCAGGAATGAACCAATTTTCTTTACCAAGGAGGCAAAGTTACTTAAAGAATTCATAATATTCATAAATAAAATAAAGAAAACAAGTGCATTATTTTGGACATTATTTTGTTGAACCATAACTGTATCACCATTGCAATAATGTTACTTAATAAAATAATTCATATTCTGCTTTTTTGAGTTTAATTACCTTTAAGTGTGTCAAACATATCTCCGCTGCCTGATGGTGCACTTCTATGAACAAGACAAAAACTCCAAGGCATGAAGACCTTTCCCTCTCCCCCTCTGACTAAAACATCTTGTGACATCATACCTTTGCTTTGTCATCAGTTTTGTAGCAAGTTCATTGCAGAATGTAGAGCACACCTAAATGACCTGAACAGTCACCACAGAGCAGAACTTTAATCCAATCAGAGTGAAGGGGGCTCAGACAGAGAGAGAATACTGCACAATCAGGGGTACTCAGTATAAGATAACTATTATTCTGTCCCTCATGTGAGTTCAGGCATTTTGTTTACATTTCTGAGTTGGTTTATGTTAATTTGTTCTTTGTTTATTTTGAGAATGTCCCTTTCATTGGAGTGGTTTAATTTCATGTTGCTTAGTGGCCGCCTGCTGGCCACATAGTGTATATAGCAGCCTTCTTTAGACCTGAAAGACTCACTTCTCTCCCAGCACAACGTATGGATGGCAACGAGCCGTGTCTCCGCCTATCCCCATGTCTCTTGTCCATAAGAAGGCACAATCTGTAAGTTTTCTGTACAATTGATGCACTTCAGAGACCTACTAAGTGGACTGTTTCTTCTCTGTTGACAGATATATTCTGCTTCTTATTCAGGAGAGGCTACCTGTTAGGTTGTTGTCATAGTGGTTAGCATTGGCTAAGTTTAGCATGTAGCATACGCCTGTAGATTTTTGTCTATACTATTTCTTTTCTATTCAGAAATTCTGATTAAGGCCCTGTTTACATGGAGATGTTTTCACCAGAAACACAAAGGTTTTTCCTTTGTGTTTTCAAAAGCAATCCGCTTTCACACGGAGACGCCGGAACAACTGAAAACGCTGTAGCATGCATGCCAGTCCAGTAGATGGCGATGTAGGTTTACAGAGAAACAGCGCTGTTACAACACAAGTACAAAGAAGAAAAACTTTTCACAAACAACAATGGCAAGTGGACGCACAAAGACGCGGGAGTTCCTGGACAACAGATCTGTCTGGAAAACAAATCTGTCTGGATAGTTTTGTCTGGATAACAAACCAAGCACTTTAAGCAGCATACATGTTACTTGGAAGATGGCCGAAGCTGTTGTTGTTCCTGGTATGCGCACGCAGCCTGTGACATCAGCGTTTCACCCTGAAACGTTGAATCCCGTCTACATGAAGCTGGGCTGCGATACGTTTTCAAAACTGTCCGCTCTGGACCCTTGTTTCAAAAGTTTGCGGATTCAGGCACTCCAGGCACTGTTCTCGTGTAAACAGCAGGCAAAAACGCAATGAAAACTCTCTGTTTTGGGCTGAAAACGGAGTTGTGTAAACACCACCTAAGACTGTAAGTCTGAATCCATTGTTTACACATGCTAATGGTGAATGTGACTTTTATGGACTTGTCTAGAGACTGAATGTTTTTATTCTCTCTCTGTATTACAGTTTTACAAAAGAAAAGGATAATGTGGTATGTCAGCAAACACTGCAAAAAACAGACACGCCTCCGGAGTTCTTACTGAAGCCATATATGATTAGCTCGCATAGGCTAAATAAGTACATTTAGCTGAGGGCGGAGGAACAATAGACAGTGATTTTAAACATTAGTGATAGTGAAAATATCATAGCAGTCATTTATGAACCAAAGCTAAGGAAAAACATGAGCTCGTTAATTTACCAATCAACCGAACTTTAATAGTGTAAAAATGTTCTTCATCAAACTAAATTACAGCTTTAACAAAAATAAAATTGACATCTGGAGGCTTCACAGTTCCAGCCTTTTAACAATCAGCCTTCAGCCTCACTGTTCTCACTCTTTTTGAACACTCACCTCTGTGTCCCAGTAATTAGAGGAAAGATAAGAACAGGTTTTCACTCGTCCTGTCAGGACCATTCAGAGAAACTATAATAATTCAAAATCATCATAGCACCTGTTGTTCAAGAAAATGGCCTCTTTTTTTGGACTGTGAGGAAAATTGAAGCATTTAATCCTGAATGAAAGAGACGGAGGGCTTCTTCTTTCATACAAATCAAACCTCCCGGCTTTGTAATGACCTTACATGACCCTGCACTGGACAAATTGAAACTGACTGTTGTGTGTGTACAGCTGTGTATTTTTTATCTCCCTGCTTCAAACATCTTACTCGGCAGCCCTCCCAGATCAAAGTGTTCCTGTAAACCTCGCTCCCGTCTGATTATTCATTTCTATACGTTGAAGGAGCTCAGCAGGCTGTTTGGGTTGGCTGCACCTTCAAAGTGGAGGCCGATGATGACTTATACCGCCTGCAGTTGTACAACCCCCGTGCTCCATGACACAGTCGTAACAGGGACGGTGGGCTTGTGCGCCACCGAAATAAGAAAGGGAACATGTGCTCTGAAAGAAGAATATGAGGATATCTTAAATGTATGGCAAAAAAATGGATTATCTGAGTGACATCAACCCTACACGTATGTTTCTTTGTATGAAGAGAAACCCTTGCCTTAGTATGAAATTAAAATAACCATACTACAAACCCCAGTTCCAAAGGAGTTGGAACATTGTGTAAACCAGAAACATAAACATAATACAACAATTTGCAAATCTTTTTCCGCCTGTATTCAGTGTTCAAACTGATAAACTGCCATCCAAGCAAAGTCTTTTTCAAGAACACTTATTGCTGCTTGTTTCAGCAAGACAATGCCAAGTCCAATTCTGCACAACAGCGTGGCTTCATAGTAAAAGAGTGCAGGTACTAGACTGACCTGCTTGAAGTCCAGACCTGTCTCCTGTTCAAAATAGATGGCGCATTATTAAGCACAAAATGACAACAGGAGACCTCAGACATTCAGTAACTGAATTCATACATCAAGCAAAAATGTGAAAAAAATTCCACCTACAAAGCTTCAACAATTATTGTCCTCAGTCCCCAAACACTTATTGAGTGTCGTTAAAAGGATACGTGATGTAACACAGTGCCCCCATCCCGGCTTTTTTGGAACATGTTGAAGGCATCAAATTCAAAACTAGAAAAGCACTCAGAGAGCGCAGACCTCCGCCAAGCAGCTTCAGTCCACTATGGCGAAAATGGTCCCATAATCTAATCATTTCTTCCTTATCCCATTCCACACATTTCCTAAAAATTTCATCCAAATCCGTCCGTAACTTTTCAAGTTATCTTGAACATAAACAGACAAACAGACTAACCAACGCCAGCAAAAACACTACCTCCTTGGTGAAGGTAATGAGTGAATATTTGCAAAAAACAATGAAGTTCATGAGTTTAAAGTTTAGTATCTTATCTATGTAGAGTTTTTAATTGAATATATTTTAAAATTTGCAAGTGTGTTCTGTTTTTAATGGACGTTTAACACAACATCCCAACTACATTGGAATGTGAGCTTTTAAGTAAAGTCAGCATGCATTTAGCTCATGTTACCATATATGGAAACAGTTTTTTTAAGAAGGGTCTTAAAAACTGCTTTTCTCCCATGCTTTTGGCTGTCAGGTTTATTTCTTTATTTATTTTTTTCTTTGTAATATTTGAATTATTTAATTATCTTATTTTTCTTTTCAGTGCCCGTTTTCATCTTCTGTGAAGCACATTGGGCTTACACTTGTGTGAAATGTGCTATGCAAATAATATTGAATTAAACTGAACTTAATATAAATACCCTTCTGGGTTTATAATTATTTTATGGCCTTGTGACAGCAAAAGCCAGGATCCAGTTGTGTTATGTTTTTTGGTTCGTATGTTTGTCCATAACCTTGCAAATCAGCTGGATTCACCAGATTCTATGTCTGGGTCAAGCTGCATCAAAGACAGACCTAACTGACAAAGCCTTAAGCTAAGATGATTGTGCCCAGTCAGAATATAACCAGACATTTTAGTGCCCTGTAAAGCAGTTATTGTACGATGGTCTAAGACAATATAGTTGTGAACCAGCTTGGGAAGTGAGAGACACACAAGTTGTGCATAGAATATTTCACACTAATGTCATATCAGTGTCATGTTGGAGCGCATTTGCCTGAAAGTCACCAGATGACACAGTATCTGAATGAACTGTTACACCTGAGCGTGGCGAGAAGCAGTGAGAACTGTGTGAGCACGGAGCTGCTGGTGTGTGTTTCATCCATCAGTCCTCTGCCTGAGCTGATCTGATGTTTGCATTGATTATTGGTATTGGGTATGTTATAGGTTCTGACCTCTGAATTGAGCCCTTACTCATTTTGATCTTCTCTGACCTTTGGTGTCTTCAATTCACCTGAACTTCCCTGTTTTAAACTATTGAGATTTTCTTTTTCACATCAAGGATTCAGATACTTGTTCGTTGTCTTTAGCAGCATGTCAACACTTCACTTGTCATTTGTTTTGGAGCCATGTTTCTCTTTCTCATCACGTTAGCCCTAATCCTCTTCTCTTCTGCCCTAACGTGTCTCCATTACCAACTGAGATTTCCTCGGCGGTGCCCCTCCCAGCTCTCACCCACTCACTCGCACTCCCAGCCAGCCTCTGGAGCGTCATCCAGGGATCTTTTCATCCTCTGCCCGGCTCACTGAGTCGCCCTCTGGGCAGGGAGAGCTGCCATGGGTCCTGGGGGGTGCAAACACCCACAGATGGTTCATGGTGGCTGTGAATCCCTGCATTTTTATTTATCTGAGCCTGATTTAGCAGATGTTCCATCCCCCTTATCGTCACTTGATATTCTAGTCGGAACACTTCAGTCCTGCCCTTCTTATTTGGCCATCATCCCATATTTGAGTCTTTATATCCGCTGTTCTTGACAAAAGTTAACTTTTCCTCTAAAACAAGGGATTGGCAAGCTGCCCCAAGTCATTTTTCTAACTTTGAAAAAAGTTTAGATATTTTTAAGAGGAATAATTAGGTTAACACTTTGTTGGAGGGAACACAAACAAAGCTTTCTTTAGAGCTGGTGATGGTGATGAGTGAGAGTCTTTATGACTTATTTAAGAATATTTGCAAACACGTATAATCTGTTTCAAAGAATTTAGTGATGCTAGCATTAAACAAAAACATACAGTAGAAAGTTATACCATTATTGTAGACAATACAAGACATTATTTAATTTATTGAAGCATCAGCCTTTGCACATGCCACTGTATCAGGACACCAGGTTAAAATGTCTGCCATCAGATTATGTCAAATGTTTTGAGTCTAAAACCAGGGAAGATGAGGTGACTTTGGAGAGTCACATTTCCAATTGGGCTTTCATTTTAGAAGCACAAGCAGGAAGTGTGACCAATCTGGGTTTATTATCATATTAGAGCAGATAAGCATGTGTTTTTAGTCTGTGGGAGGAAGCTGGAGTGCCCAGAGAGAACCTACACATGCATGGAGAGAGCATCCAAACTCCAAACTTGAAGGAGATTCAATCCCCTGACCTTCTGCTCACAGAGATAATGGCTTAATCCTGAGCTGTGCAGTTGCTCCACTAAACATATTACCATCCGCTTCAGTGGGATATGGTAATAGATCATTTAGGTCAGTATGTAAGGGCCACCCAATGCAGTCTAACTTCAGCTTTATCTTCATTTTATGGCACAAAATACTCCTGAACTGCTTTGAGCTGAATCATGAAGTTACTCAAAGCCTGTTTGTGTAGTTCAGGGTCATAGTGCAACAAAACACTGGATTACAGGAACAAAGACCCCAGGTAAAGCCCTAACTAGAGGCAGGTGACTATATTACAAAGCATTTGACAGACTTCGCTTGACAAATCGCAGTGTGAAAGGAAATCAAACCAAGAGAAAATATTAAAGTTGTCCATTGACTTGAAATGAAAATAGCGAAGTAAAAAACACGTTAAGTTTAAATTCAATAACTAATGTCCTTTAGGCAGTCAGATTTTAGTCATCAGCTCTAAGATGTCTACATCTTTGCAGTTGTCAGTGCGTGTTGTTGTAGTCTAGGTCTTTTAAGTGTTTTTGCTTTATCATTATTGGTAATTCCTCTATTTCTGTTGTACTCTGTAATTTTTCACCTTTTTCATTGACTTTTTCAAACAAGAAAAAGGAAACAGCAACTACAAACTGAGACTGTAACGTTGGGCCTGCAGATCCTCGGTACCCTGTACCTGAGTCTTTCTGTAGTCCACCCACGGTTTCCACTTGAGAGACTCCAACAAAGCTATGGACCCCTTGTTGGACTCGTCCTGCTTCTCTGTTCAGCTCATCCACTGCTGTTTTCTCCGGTTGTGACAGCAGAAGGAGAAACAGAAAAACTGCACGAGAGATGCTACAGCCCCCTGATGAGACATGACATCGCTGTGAAACTAAATTTGACAACCTCACCTCAGTGCGGTCAGCAGCTGGCAGCCGAGGTAGGAAAGAAAAACGCTTCTGGGGAAAATCTTCTTATCTGGACTGTGCCGAGGCCTTGAGCCAGGCAGTGGCTGGGATTTGGACCGGGACCAGCCCGAGGAGGAGCTGGACTCTCCGGCGGATGATTTTGCTTACGCTCAGCAGACGAAGCAGCCAGCGCAGGATGGGAGAGCAGACACCCAGCAAAACCCCACAGCCTGGAGGATTTAAAGACAGGAGGGTGGATGAGCTCCAACTTCGCGGCCTCTTCCAGCAGCTCTTGAGCCGCTGGGCCTCTTCCATGCCTGACACTTGATCAATGCCCCCCCCCCCTTGTGTGGAGGTGCTGCAGTGGGAGGTGGAGGCAGCAGGAGGGCGACAGCAGCACCACGGCTCTGCTCATGTCAGCGGAGGCAGAGAGAAACTCTCTTATGATCACCAGTCCACACTGACATCCAACATCTCTACAATACTCTCACTGTTAGCGATTCAGTTTTCACTTAGAGAAGAGTTAGCACGCTGCAGCTCTAATCAGCTCCTAAAGCCACCGCAGGAGGAGGCATTGACAAGAGCCTGGCACGGAGTCCAGCGGTCTAATTGATACAAGAGCTGGTGTCATTCCTTTACAAGAGAGAGCAGATGGCCTTGCATTTATGTGAGGACACTGGGCCAGAACTCTGTGGGCGAAAAAAACAAATATTTAATGAGGAAAGTGGACCTGATAAAAATACATAAGAAGTAAATAAAAGATTGTTAAAATCACATTTGTATTGAAAAATTGAGTGACGTGAATGAAGTGATTTAACTAATTTGATCAAAAACTGTTAAATT
Organism: Cetoscarus ocellatus; assembly: GCA_037902135.1. Taxonomy (NCBI): domain Eukaryota; kingdom Metazoa; phylum Chordata; class Actinopteri; order Labriformes; family Labridae; genus Cetoscarus; species Cetoscarus ocellatus. The sequence continues at coordinate 69,868 of JBAMNC010001228.1, forward strand.
TGCTCGGCAGCTGGATTCTCCAAGTTCGATATCAGATCCATGCTTAAAGCTAAATGTGACTGAAGCCTCTTACTGATTAAAATAATACATTGTATGTAAAATACATGAAAATACAAAATACACAATGTAAAATCTTGATTATAATAGTTTTCAATGGGTACAAAAAGAGGAGACAGATCTCCAGAGGTGCTTTTTTTGTTTACAGTTTTATGGACTTTTACACAATTTATATTATTTTCAATCAGAAAATTGTATAAAAATACACTCCTGTGAAACAATGACTGTTATGGAATTAAAATGACAAAAATATAATTCAAATAAAATTTGAAGTGACCATAAAGTGGACACCTGAATGATAACAGTGTTTACAAGTATTTTTTTTTTTTTTTTTTATTAGCAAAAATTTTCAAATAAAGAGCAATGCGGACACATTTTAGCACATAAATTAGAAGATTATTACCTACTAGGACTGAACATCAACAATAAACAGGGCAGGAGAAGTTTAACAAAAGCTGACTTCAAGAAAACACTTACAAGCTTGAAGTGCTCAGAGTTTGAGTGACTGAATGGATGGATATTCTAAGTGTGAGGCACTAATATAATATTATGAAAGCCCTGCTGCATTTGGCATTTTTCTAAGGGGGTTTTTTGAAAGAAGGGATTTTTTTTTTTTTTATTAGTCAGTTTTTGGTCCTTCTCTGTAAGCTTCTGGATATCATGCAGATGAAATACAGATGCAAATAGAATTGCTCTTAGAGCTCAAACATCTGCCAAGGCATTTCCAACATTGTTTGTGAGTTATTGTCAAAAATATGGATAACTGCCGTGTTTCACACTGTTAACAAATACTTAAAAAAAATTCCTGGATCCATGTCTAGTTTCGGATGACCACCAGAATCTAATAATTTCCCTCATGTGCCATGACAGATATTCCCTGCCATGAAAATCTGTTAAAAATGTACTGAGTTATTAGCAAAGTTTGGAAAAGTGTCCTATGTCACAGTGTTAACAAATCTTTAAAAACATTCCTGGATCTGGAATCGGATCACCACCAAAATCAAATCAAGTCTTCCTTGTGCCATGACCAGCATTTCATTAATATTTTTATCCCTGCGAGGGGAAAAACTCTGCTAAGTCCATTCAACAATGTTAAGAAATTTTTGAAACAATTATTGCATTCAGATTTGGATCAACACCAAAATCAAATCACTTCTTCCTTGTGCAATGACCAACATCATCTGAACATTTAATCCAAATCCATTGGTACCTTTTTGAGTTAACCTGTTAAAAATCTAACAAACACACTACTAAACACCAGAAAAAAACATAACCTCCTTGGTGAAGGTATCTACATGTTTACCAGAGAGTTACAATCTAGGTTTAACTAAAAAAAAAAGAAAAAAAAGAAGAGGTCTTCAATGAAGGCCAGCTAAAGCATGCTGGTCAACATTTTTGTTGCACCTTTATTTTCCAGTTTGTGGACTCAACTGCTCCCCTTCCCCCTCTTTCCCACCCTTACCTCTGCCTCTACGTCTTCCCCCTCCTCTCCATCTCTATCGTCAAGCAGGCATTCAGCAGCCTGAGCCCTCTTTCTCTCTACGTTAAGCATATCAGGCGCTTAAACCCCTCACGCTGGAAATGCATTTATAGGCAACAATTATGTAAAGTAAGTTAAGCCCCAGCCAATTGTGCTTTGCTCGTCTATCCCCTTATTTGCTGCAAATTTCCATGGAAAAATAACCCTGAAACCTGCACTTTATTCAACCTCACACACACAGCCATTTTAAAACAGATGTTTACACAGCAGACAAAGGGAAAGATGGAGCATGAGGCAGCAGAAAAGATGATTTCTGGGTCTGATTGGAGTCGACATGAGGGATTGGGACGGGAAAAACAAACTAAAGAAAGTGATGGAGGGAGTAAGGGAGAGCTCAAGAGAAAACAAACAACACGTCGTGACCTGGACTTTTGTTTTCCTCTCAACTTTCCTTCATGACAAACGCAGCGTCGCCGTGACCTTGGAACCTTTTTTTTTTTTTTTAACTTTGACAGACAACGCAGACAGGAAGCCCTCCGAGGCGCTTATCTGCCTGATACATGACCGGGCGAGCCAGCCGTGGCCCGTATGACAGAATTATTTCTGGGCCAGTTGTTTTTTTTGTCTGTCTTTGGTTTGTTGAGAGTGAGAAATCCCCTGAAAATCCTTCATTTGCCATTCTGCAGAAGGAGCGGAGGATAAGAGGGGAGCGTGAGGAGAGAGTGCACACTGAGAAACAGGGCATGTTGAATTGGTAAAAATCCCCGTGGTTACAATTCACACTGATAAAAATGGAGCTGTCCATTTGAATCAGATGTTCTTTATTCAACATTTTTAACATCTGAAAGCAAAAAAGACAACCACTTTAAGATGTCCTGTCGCAGGCCACTGCATAAGGTACACCCAAGTTTTGTGTTAACTCAAATAGGCAATCAGCCAATCACATGGCAGCAAGTCAAAGCATTTAATAATGTGGACATGACCAGCTGAAGTTCAAACTAAGCATCAGAATGGAGGAGAAAGTTTTTTGTTTGCATTGTTTTTGGTGCCAGGAGATCATTTCTCTCACTAACTGATCTACTGAGATTTTCATGCATAGTCATCTCAAGAGTTTAAAGAGAATGGTCCCAAAAAGAGAGAGTACACAGTGAGTGGCAGTGCTCTGGGCAAAAAAGCCATGTTGGTGCCAGAAGTCTGAGGATGGCCAGAGCAGTTCAAGATAGAAAATTTCTGAGCACATCAGATTTGAACAATTTACATTGTTGTCTGACAAGTCTTGATTTCTACTGGTACACTCAGATGTAGGGTTATGGAGCATGTCGGCCTAACGTGGAAGCTCTGTCTCATTAGAAGAACACAATCACACAAAAAATGTCGCAGTAGTTGAATGAAAGAAAATTTTAAATCATGTTAGAATACTGTTTCTGTTCTCACAGCAGAGCAGACTCAATCACAGAAACACTGAATTGTTGGGAGTAGGAAGGGAAACAAGAAATCCAGTTTAATGGATGTGTAATTTGTCTTGTTGGAAAATAAAGTCTTGTGTGAAGTCTGAGCAGTCAATGTCAATTTCATGATAAGATGCACGCCGTTGTTATTCTAACATGTTCACCTTTCTCCAGCAGCTGTTGTTTTCAGAAATTACCCCCCTCTCTGAGGTGTTTCAGCTCCACACTAGTCTGCTATTAAGCTGTCACTCAGTCTGGCTTTTATTTACAGCACACACTCATCTGAGAGGCACTTTGTTTGCTAACAGACGTGTTTAATATGCTCTTTCAGCAGCCTGACTGAAGTAGGGCTCTCTGAGGTGACACATCAATCCTCTTTTTTACCTTTGAGATTAGTCCCTGTGGTCTAAATAAAAGTCTCTGCCATGCTTCAGTTGGAGAAACTTTTTACCTCTGACAAGGTGGTTATGTTTTTACTGTCAACAAGCTAACAAATGATGCACAGATTTTGATGAAATTTTCCGGAGAATGTTTGTCGGGGCACAAGGAAAAGGCAATTTGATTTTGGTGGTGACTGGATGCTGAGCCAAGAAATTTTCAGGGATTTTTCTCAGTGTGAGATATTAATAGTTTTCCACATCTTTTACAATAACTTGCCTGACAGTGTTGGAAAGGCCTTGTGCTCTCTGGTCCCTCTAGCATGTTTATTTCCTCTGCCACAGAGGTTTTGTTTTTGCTGGTGTTTGTTTGTTTGTTTGTTAGCAAGATTACGCAAAAACTACTGGACGGATAGTGCTGAAATTTTCAGGACATGATAGGTAATCGCCCAACTTAAAAATTATTAGATTTTGGTGGTGATCCAGATAATCGCCATTGGCAAATTAACATTTTTGCTCTATAACTGTCTAACTAATAATGACGTCAACATGATTCTGAGTGCTACATGTGGGTTTTCGGTTTTCAGGGTCAAGGAATCATATTATGATGGTAACTTTATCACAGAACTATTGCTTACAGATGTAACAGCCATATGTGAGCTACCTTGGCAGGTGTTTTTCACTCTCTAGTTGGTAGTTTCTTAACAGGATAACTCAAAAAGTTTGGAAGTGGAAGCTGAACATTTTCAATATTGGTCAGAAATGGGCCAAGCATTGATCTACCAAACTACTGAAACTATTAAACTTTGAGTCTTGTATATAAAAGTCATGGAGCAGCAAGAGGCCAGAAGGCAGAAACAACAACTGCAATTCAGCCCCAGCAAGTGATAAGTGTTCTACATTACAGAACATTTGACAAGCTTCTGTCTGCTTTACAAAGTGTTGTTTGAAAGCTTAACAAATCAGAGCTCGTGAAAAATTCAACAACTTCTCAGAGTGCACAAACATCTGCTGATGCATTTCTTACATTGATATTGTCAAAAATTTGTAATGTTGTGCTATCTCACACTGCTAAAAAATCACTGAAAATTCTTGGATCCACATCCAGGTTTAAGATCACCACCAAAATCTAATCAGTGCTGTCTTGTGCCATGACCAATGCTCCTTGGAAATGTCATGAATATCTGTTGGGAGATTATCGAGTTATTAGTGCAAGTGTGGAAAACAGCCCTGTCTTAAACTGTGAACAGACCTTTTGACAAATTTCTGGATACATAAAATACAATATAACTGTTTTTAGTCTTCCTGTTCACAAACAAACAATCTAACATACTAAACAAACACACAGCAGCAAAAAGACATAGCCTCCTTTTCAGAGGTGATAATGACTGGTGTTGCCGTCTTATTGCTCCACAATAATAATCAGTTATCAGTTAAACAAGTGAACTTCTCTGCATCCATAACAGGATGTACAATTGAGTCATCCCTCTGATTGCCTTTTGTATTTTTTCCCAACCCAGCTGTCTTCTTAAAAAATAAAAAAATAAACAAGTCAGATCTTCCGTCCTGTCCCCGGCTCTCCAGCATCATGTCCATGCACATGTCTGCACACGGATAAGTCAATGTGCCCTTTGTTTCTGATCTTAAAGAACAGCAGCATGCACACCCGACAGGCGTGAACCAGATCCTGACACCATCACACCTCCACCATGTCTGCGCTGTTGTGTGTGTCTGAATCAGGAGGAAACACAGAAGGGCTGCACGTCCGTGTTTGTGTGTTCATGTGAAATCAGTTGCAACAAGGAGGCCTGCACTCGACAGCAGCGTGCATCGAGCTCACACTGAGGCAGCAGTGAAAGGACAAAGTAACACCCGCCAGACTACACGGTGTAAAATCTACGAGGTGTTACACTGCTGTCTTCTGCCCCTCGGTGCCTGTTCTCCTCGCTGGTGTTACTTCCACAGGGGACAGGCTGAAAAATGAAGCGTGTCCAAAAACAATAAAGTTTAAAAGTTGTCAAATCAAACAAGGCTCTTTATGGTGGCATTAAAACTTTACTGTAGAGGGCTGCTAAATGTTTACACAGCCTGATATTTAGTAGAAGTTAAAGAGAGGGGATGCATTTTTATAACTGGTTTATCTATTCCATCGTCTCCTGCCCTTTCAGTCTAAACTAATTTTTCAGTTTGGTTTCTTCACCAGTGGGAAAGAACTTCAGTGCCAGAGAAATGATGGCTGAACCTCAGCATCACCTCCACCCACCACGCCAGAAGGGACTCAGTTTACTGACGGCATTCAAATCACTTCTCATTTTTTTCTGCCATTTGGGGATGAAAAACAAAACAACAGTAACATAAAACAGTTTCAGAGTCATCTGAAATAGGCCTATTAGTTTGTACTCTGGATCAAACACAAAGTCTTTGTTTTGTGAGCGAGGAGTCATCACCATATCTGGCGGAAAATCATATTTTAATGTCAGGGTCCCTCCATTTGGGAGGTCACGGTTTCATCTCACTGTTATTATTGATGAAGAGTCCTCCGTTCTCTCTTTTGTCAGAGGCTACAGTCACACGAAGATAATAAAGTGTTTTTTGAACGAAGGGCGAACTTATCTCCCACTCAGAGCTGCTGAATGGTCAGAATGACATTTTTGCTGTTTTCAGACTCAGAAAGTTCGATAACGCTCATTGTGCTGGTTTATTAACTGCAACTGAAAGAGGTGAATTATTATTGACACTATCTGCTAAGAAACATCAATCAAACACAAAGTAGGCAGGGGGGTGTTGGTATGAATGCAACCTTTCACTTCAAGAAAAGGAAGTCAAGTCAATTTTTTTATAAAGCACTTTTAAGAAGACAGCAGTCCATCAAAGTGCTGTACATAGGATACAGAAAGGGAAGTAAATAAATTAGTAGATTACGATAAAAACGATAAAAACTAAATCGGTAAAATAAAAACTGTAAATGTAAAAAAAAAAACTACAGTGCCTGTGATTTGCATGTGCTCATTTATAAAATTCCAAGAAGAAGAGGAGAATCTTTAGGGAAGATTTAAAAGTCTCTAGGGTCTGGGAGGTTCTAATTTAGACGGGAGACTGGTCCAGAGTCTGGGGGCAACCACTGCCAAGGCCCTGTCCCCTCAAGACTTCAGTCTGGTTTTGGGGACCTCGAACATCAGCTGGTTCTGGCTGGGGAGTAGGGATGCAAGAGCTGAGACAGGTACAGAGGGCAGGACTGTTGAGGGCTTTAAAAATGATTAAAAGAAGTTTAAAGTGAACCAGGAGCCAGTGAAGGGACACTAAAACTTGTGTGATGCGGTCGTGTTCTGGATGAGCTGAAGGCGGTTGATAGATGACTGGTCCAAGCTAATCTAATCTGGAAGTAATAAAGACATGGATAGGATTTTCAAGATCGACCTTCGAAAAATAGCACCTGGTCTTTGCCAAAAGACGGAGTTGGAAGAAGCTTGTTTTTGCAACGGCACTGATTTGCTCATCAAATTTAAAATGGCTGTCAAAAATAAAACCATGGAAGGAGAGAACAAAACCGAGACGGTTTCTGTTTTTTTAAAGAAACCAGAAAACAGACAGAAATGTATTTTGTAACGTTTAAGCCCATATTTTGCCTAAAATAAGGTTCATATATTAACTGTTGATGATTGGTTACTTTTTTTGAGATGCTCTGTTGGAGCTCCTGTCACTTTAACACTTGTCCTTACTGAACGTGACACACAATCAGGCTAATTACAGGGAATCAATCTTGGTTGCTCCCATCAAGCCAGACAAGATGGAAGAAAAGAGTGATTGTGAAGATGCTGGAGGGATTTTCTTGGCCTTTTTTGTCTTTTCACACTCAGTAGAGCTTGTTAATCTGTTTAGCATGGCAAACTTGGTCAACTATTAATCTATTCTAGTGAGTGAAATGTTTTACTTTCACTTTTAGCACCGAGAGAATCTTTCTTTGATTCACAGATAGCTGTGTAATGAAGATCCTTTGAGTCAACAGCTGGTCAATACAGAGCACTGCACGTCCGTCTATCCGTCTGTACAGTAAAGCAGTTGATGAACTGTTGTCTAAGGGAAACACAGGTTATAGAATTACATTTTTACCAGATGCAGCGTGGACAGCAGGTGGGTGATGAAACCCTACGGGACTAGACATCTAATGCTCAGGCTCAGTTCCTGGGGTAAGACTCGCTCCTCCTGGTTGACATATCTGCTCTGTGGTGATTGGTCAGTTCTGCACTGTTCCATGCCATATTGTCAACAACTCTGCATTCATTCTGTCGCCTCTGTTCTTTGCATTGGGCTTGCTACCTTAAGCCAAGGGGTTGCCACCCTGCCTTTGTGTGAATGGGGAGCATGTTCTGCTCTCAGTGCACAGTCCAAAGCTGTAATGTGTGAAAAGACTCAAATATCATGTCCTCATTTATATACAGCGTCATTGGGAAAAAGAAGGGCTTCTGTTGCCTCTCCATCATATCATAACCACTTTGGTTATTCTCCTCTAACCTCTGGCATCAACGAGGCATTTTCTCAGGGAAACATTCACTGGGTATTTGCGATCCTTTGGCCCATTCTCTTGAACCTATAGAGAGGGTTGTGAGGGCATGAAATTCCCAGTATATCAGTAGTTGCTGAAATATTCAGACCAGCCCTGATGCTCAGTTTGAGCTTCAGCAGGTCAACTTGACCATGTCTAATGCCTACATGCTTTGAGTTCCTGCCATGTATTTGGCTGATTAGCTATTTTCAGTCACAAGCAGTTGAATGGGTGTACCTTAAATAAAATAAAAAATAATAATAATAATAATAATACTAGAAAGAATGGCTGGTAAGTGTACTCAGGCAATTTTTCACTTCTCTCGTCTTTAAGAGTAAAGAATAAAATTCAAGCACATGTGAAGACCTCCTGAATGAGATCCTGGTCATCAAACAAAGTCCAGGGTCAGTTTCAGCCTTTTTTAGATGATGAAGGACCCTTCACATTACCTCTGTCTCGACTTGAGACTGAAGAGCTCCCTGACTGTCCTGTGGTCTCACTTCCAGACTAAAGATGATTTAGTGTACTTCAGCCCGTCACTCTTAACATTACAGATGAAGGAGGTTTCCTTCTGGTTGTCACAGTACAATAAAGGTGATTGAAAGAGCTGCTCCTCCTTCTACACTTAATGGTCTAAGGATGTAAAGTGTGTCTCCTCCGTCCTGATGCGTGGATTAAGTATTTAAGACTCAACTAGCCCCCTGTGTTGTCCAAACATCAGGCTTTAAATGGCTTTTTGGGCTTTGCAGTGCTGATGAATGTTTGTTGCTTCAGCTGCAGGTAAATTAGTTTTTCTCCATAATCATGCCCCAGTGATCAGAGCTTCTTAAAGGTTCGAAAGTAGATTTTCTTCCTGAGCTTTTATGCCGTCAGCATTTTAAATTGTCTCATAACATGGCTGTAAATGTGGAGAGCTTGTCATAATAGTTTGGCAGCCTCGGTCATATTTGTGATTGGTGGTTGGAGGTCTGTAGGAGGCAGAGAAGCTGTTGTTGAGGCTGGTGTTTCTCGCATTTTTGCTCTTTTCTGGTGAAACAGTGGAGTCTTTAGATCTTATGGCTTCATTAGAAAAGGGCACAAGTCAAAAGAAGTTGTAAAGTGTTGGAAAATCAGTGTCAGGATGATAAAACTTGGGGTCAGACCAGCAGGAAACTGCAGAAATCCAGGATGGATATCAAACTCATGGCCTGAACTATGATCATCTGTAAAAGTTACATATTTAAGTAACAGTTTTAAACACTGGATGTGTGTTGGCTGTGTGACAACAGCAAACTACTTGGAAAAATCAATACTACTAGTAAAATTATCTACAGCCTTATTTTGTCTACGTTCTGGCAAAATACTCCTGGGATGGGTACCGTCTGAAAGTTACTGTTTGAAAAAGTAAATTAAAAAAAACTACTATAACAATAATATTAATAATAATAACAATATATTTATTTATACAGCACTTTAAAAGACGCTTTGAAAAATACATTATATCACTGAAGAAGAGCTGAAACAGGTAATAGAGGAACCAAACATTAATGAACACAGCATCAAATAAATGTATCATTATTATTATTATTATTATCATAATTATTATTATTATTATTTTTAGTAGTACTAGTATTAAAAAGAACATAAGAGAAATGAAAAATATTAATTGTGTCCTTATCATGTCACCATTTCATTTCCTCCGCCAAGGAGGTTGCATTTCTGCCAGGGTCTGTCTGTTTGTCTGTTTGTCTGTCAGCAAGATTACACAAAACTACAGGATGTATTTACATGAAAATTTTACCAGAGGTGTGGTTTGATCCAAGGAAGAAGCCACTACATTTTGGTGCTGATCCAATCCAGATTGATGTCACAAAAAAACATTTAAGTTTATAATGGCAAATCCCTTCATTTACGTCATGATGGGAATTGTAGTTTATATGCAAACTGACGTCAACGTTTTTCAAGCCTATGTCACCATGATTCCCAGCTTCCCTTGCAATGCTAGCAGAGAAGTTCTGCTAACACAATAGCTAACAATAGGCTGGTAGATCGGCACGTTTTTTTTCCAACTTTGTAACTACAACTCATTACTCAGGGATCACGTCATTTGCACTCCCCTCTTTCCAGTTCCCATGTAGATGGCACACAGCATTCTCCACATGGACAGACATGAGCGGAGACTCGGCTGCCCAATCAGAGCGGAAAAGCCACTGCCGTAACTGAGCTGCTTGGCGGAGGTCTGTGCTCTCAGAGTGCTTTTCTAGTTGATAGTTGATGTTAGACGCAGGAAGATGGGCAAGCGTAAGTGTTTGAGTGAGTTTGATGAGGGACAAATTGTGATGACTAGACAGCTGAGTCAGAGCATCTACAAAACTGTAGCACTTGTGGGGTGTTCCAGATCAGCATCCATCTATCTATCTGTCTGTCTGTCTGAATGAAGGCTGGCTAGTTTGGTCCGATTCAGGACAAGATACTGTTGCTCAAACTGCTGAAGAAGTTAATGCTGGTTCTGATAGAGGTGTCAGAATACACAGAATATTGCAGTTTGTTGCATAGAAGCAAAAAAGGGAACGACAATTTGTTAGACATTTGGACACATGGCTGATTGGTATATAGCTTTAACATACCAGGTACCCCTGAACCAGCTGTATTCTCACTGAAAGCTCCCCTCAACATTTGTAGGCCCACTCTGATATGCAGTAATCCATCAGTTCAGCGCTGCTTGGTGCCATGTTTCCAACATCTCTGCATTCATTCCATCAATGCTCTTCACTGGGCTGAGCCAACTGGATTAAACTGCTGAACAAATGACAGGTCGTCACTCTGTTGGGTTTAGTTTGGGCTCTAGGTAACAAGTTGTTTTAGGCAGCTACCTGTTCTTTAAGGAGGGGGAGAGGGAGAAGTCCAGATGCCATGATTTTTTTGTCTTGTGCATAGAAGTGCTTCATCACGAGGAGGAGACATGTAAAACAAACTAAAGAGCATAAAAACTCACAACAGCAGAATATGTGCTCTGTAAATCATACTCAGGGCGACTTTTTTATTATTTTATTATAAACTACAGTCCTCCTGAGGTCAAGTGAATTTAATCTAGCCTCTGTGCCGAGCTGTGGCCGAAGGTGTCGTCCCAAGACATCTGAAATGAGTTTAGAGTGAGACAGAGAAGATACAGCCAGCATGTGCAGCCTCTGTGTGCATTAACCAGAGGTTAAGACAACTCTGAATGGTGTCAGTGAGCGTCCTCTGAAGAGCTGACCTGTAATCACATCCTGACATGTAACGCACTCTCACACAAACACTGAGGACCCTCGGCTCTGCCCTCTTATCCGGGCTTTCCTCTTTTTTAATCAGGCCTGCTCTCCCCGGAGTCTGCTCTTAAATCTGCTGCTCACTCCTGACACACAAACACAATCTCCCCCATGCACACACATATTTAACGTGTTCTGTTGATTTCCACTCCCACACAGATTCAACAGATTTATGATATTCAGCTTTACATCACGAGGATCATTCCAGCTTACTCCATACTGTCTCACGCTGTGATCACATCAAGAAGGAAGAAAACAACATCAAACTCTGAATGAACACGTCATTAAATAACTTAGATTCTTCTTACTTCACTTACTTTCTGTGATATACATTTTCCATCATTGCCCATATTCATGAAGGGAACAGAAAGCATAAATGAAGAAGAGCATTTAAGACAGTTGGATAACATGCAGTTTCCTGGGGTCTACGTGCATTGCCCACTCCGCTGTGTTGAACCGTGTGATCCTGAGAATGTTCTTCATGTGGACTTTATCTCATACTCATGCAGATTGAGCTCATTTCAGCCTGCAGCTGTGTGATTCATTAAGTGGCTAAATTAAATCTCTACAAACCTCTCTGTGGTCAAGATTTTACATCAAAATAAAAGACGCTCTAATCTAATTGCACGCATGGAAATTGTAATTACTTCATGCAAACCAATTAGATTAAAATTTTAAGCAGACAAACTATTTAAAACTCAAATGGATTCTGCAAAACACTCAGGCAACGTTCACATTTTTCACATGAACATTTTTTTTTTTTACCAATCTGTGATGAATTGAAAAGATTTGACAAAACAGGTTATTCAGTTCAACTTGAAAATCAGTCTGAACATTTCAAATAAAAAGCGAAAGGATAAAGCCTAACTGCTTTCCTTGATCAGACAAACCCTCAAAAAAGAACCAGACCTGGTCCATATTATATAACAGAGAAGAGGAAATTCTGTTTCACTGACTATCATCACCACAGGCCCGTCATACAGCAGTTATTTAAGAGACAAATAGTCGATTGTTAGCATCAAAAACATCTCTTAACTCCAACAGTTAAAGCAGACCCACAGTCGAACAGAAACTCCACTGTTGCCAAGCAACTCAAACATTCACTGCTCCGTTCAGCTCATTAAATGTTTGACCCATCTGTGAGATCCAGAGTTTTTGCACAGCCAGCGTGACCTCACATAAGCAGAGCGCCTTTGTGAGGGTCCTGTGCGGTGGATTTTCGTCCAGTCATGCAGATAAAACTGACACACAAATGCGAACGCTGCTGACAACAAGAGAACTTTGAGGAGCTACTGCTATCCATCCATCCATCATTGTTACAGCTTATCTCTTTCAAGTTTGGGATTCAGGACTTGATTTCAATCTCCATCAGTCCCTAAAGTTAATTACCTTCGCAAAGGAGGATATGTTTTTGTCTGTCTGTCCGTCTATGAGCAAGAAAACTCAAAAAGTTCTCAACGGCTTTTAATGACACTTTCAGGAAGAATTGGTCATGGCACAAGGAAGCTGTAACTAGATTTTGGTGGTGATCTGAACCTGAACTGGGTACAAGAATTATTTGAAGACTTCATCAACATCGCAAATAGGGTATAGTTTTAGACTATCTATCTATCTATCTATCTATCTATCTATCTAGGGGTGCACAGTATCAGATATTTGCAGAAATTCAGTTTTAGTTTTACTATTTTGTCACACGGTTAGACACTTTTTTTCTCTTTACAGTTATATTTATTTGTTATTTTTAAAAAGGATTAGACTGAACTTTATTCATCCCTATGGGAAACTCCCTCAGGGAAATTAAGATTCCAGTAGCAGTTTGTAAAGCAGATAATTTAAAAGATAAATGAGGGCATAGCACCCCTTCTTTTTGCTTCTCCATGTCATAAAAAAGCAATCTTTTTCTGTTAACTCACATGATAACATGCTTTAAAAGTAACTTTTTGAAGACACATCCTCCTATAGATTGGGACAATGTTGGTTGCAGCTATGGAAAAGCCATATAGAGTATAAAAACAGCAACTATTTCTGTATCAAGATTCTGCTTCAGTTTCTCTGTGTGACCATGTGCAGAAACAGGCCTTGGGGCTGTTCTTAAAACCTGCGATGATACCAGCAGGGCTGATGATGCCAAAATACCAGAAATTGAAAGATCCATAGTTTGCCAAATGTAATTCTAAACTCCTGCGAGAAGAACTTTCTCATTAATGAACATGAAATGCTGTTTTCTCCTGATCACTTTACTATATTTCAACACCACAATTGAACAGACTTTGGTAAGAGTCAAAGCAGAACTTAAGTTTCCTGCAGTTTGAGATGTTTCACTAGAATACAATGATCTGTTCTTGTATCATTAAGTGCGGATTTGTTGTATTTTAATCCACGTTTCCTTCACTGCATTCAGACTCAGGAGCAAAGTTCAACCTAAAAATTCAATTAAACTAAAACCTTTTGCTGCGACTAAATCAGCACAGAGTAAAAGTTCAGCAGCATGCAGGAGCTTAAATAAAAAAAAAAAAAAACACAACAAAAGCGCATTAACAGCCCAGACATGTGCACACCAACACGTGCACTCAAAATGTGTTTCTATGGTAACAGAAGCACTATCCTGCAGAATCATTATTTCTGTTGAGATGTGTTCACATACAGGAGCTTTTAATTAGTCTGTGTGAGGTTCCCAGCTGCTCTGTCTATATTTGTTCTTCAAAATACAAACTGAAATGAAACAAATCAAGAGTTGATGATGTGGATATATTTAGTATATCAACAAGCTAACGAAGAAAAGTATGGAAACTGTAGGTCCTACACCTGAGCGTCCAAGGGATTCTCTTTCTAGATTCATTTCAGGCTAAAATAAGCAGTCATGTCTGATTGTACGACTGCTGCTGAAAGCTCACTGAGACCATTTATGTAGAATTAATTTGTCATACATCGATGTCAGATGTTTGACAGACTGGTGAATAGAAATATTTGCATTATTTATCTCTTAATTTATTTTCCTCACCAAAAATTGGAAAGTCAGGACACATTGCTAATTGAAAAGAAGTGGCTAATTACCGCCTCCCTGCACCATTAAATCATTTAAAAATGGGAATCATTAAAGTCTCATTTTCCATTCTTTATCGATTGTGAGGTTGAAAGAAAAGGCATGTTATTTTTCCCTGTAATTACACGATTAATCCCAGAGGTTTATTCAACTTAATCCCGCTGAACAGAGCAGCTGCTGAGCAAATCAGTCACTTTATGTTGTATTTGGTGGGTGACCTCTTCTTCATGGGATTATGTTTTTCTTAAAAAATATTAACCTTTTTGTTCCGACTGTACTTAGACTTTGGGTCCGCGCTTGTTGTTTTCTGGCCGGTAAGCTTTACTATGTTGTGGTCTTTTAGTTCTCCATTTAAGAAAAAAAACACACTGCAAGAAAGTGTGTTTCATCTCGAATTCCTGCTTCTGACCAAAGTCAGCAAAGGCCTGATTATCTTTTGGCCCTGAAGATTATCTTTTCAGATTATCCTGTAGTGTGAGGTGTGTTAAGAGTCATTTAATCATCTGAATACATACCGCTGTGGTGTAAAGTACAAAATGTGAGCCACTTTATAGAACAAACTCTCGCCAAAACATGTCTGAAAAAGAGCGAAAATATAATTTCTATAGAGAAATGCTATCAGTGGTATTATTTGTCTTCAGTTAATAAAGAATGCAATCCAGATCTGATAAAACTGCTCCTGAAGCTGTTAGCATCTATGCTAATCTCTGTATTTTCAGTCACTTCCTGTGGCAATATCGCTTGTAGCTCTGACCTCTTCCTGCTTTAAAGGACTCTGATTGGATGCTTTGGGCCACTTACAATCGTCGTAAGATGGATCTGCTTGATCACAGACATAACTGCTGTGCAAGGTTAACAAAGGAACAAAGGGCCAGCATGTGACACAGATGACCCATGACAGGCTTCTCAGTCACACCTCAAGGGGGTGTCAGGTCATTAAGCCTGCTAATGGCTTTCAGGTGGCCACCGAAATCATGTGCATATCGATAGAGGCCTTATATTTTTAGCTCCTCCGCAGTCAACCCGTAGAACAAAAGAAGACTTTTGGAGAAGAGCAGAATTGTCATATTCATATTATTTTTGCAGGATTGCAGATTTTCAGCGGGCATCACTAATTGCTGATATGTGGGGTGATAATTATTAGACCAGTTAGTATCAGTATGTTACTCCCTGGAGCTTGCATGTATGGAGCCTGGGCCTCTTGAAGGTGACTTAGCTGTTTTGTCTCTTATTGGTAAAATTAAGGCCCCATTTACACGACAACATTGTCACCTGAAACAGAAAAGTTTTTCTTTTGCATTTTCAAAAGCACTCCACTTTCACACGCAGATGATGTGAAAGCAATGAGTGTTCACACGGATCTGCGTGAACGACTGAAAACACTGTAGCTTACATGTCAGGCCAGTAGTTGGCGATATAAGTTTAAAGTGAAATGGTGGTGTCACAATTTGCGTCTGCACGCTAACACTTTCCAGTGAAGACAAACTTTTCAGTTGTATTCACCAAGGACTCAGAATATAACGAATGCATCTCAACTGGTCAGAGAATTGATGCATAAAATTCACATTTTATTGGAGGAGTGATAACAAACCGAGCACAGTTAGCAGCACACGTGTTGCTCGATAGTCTGCCATAGCCGTTGTTGTTTATGTTCCTAGATGCACGCGCAACCGTTATCTGAAAGAGTACTGTGGATGAGCCGCACATAAGTGGAAGGTGCAAAGGCAACAAAACTCTCTGTTTTCTGCTGTTTTCGTTGTTGTGCAACTGGGTCAGTTAAAAGTGATAGTGCTGTGGCAACAAATGGCCATGCAGTTGATTAGGTAACTCCTCAGTAATATATGTAGATACTAGTGGGTTAGGGGTCTCTTTATTAAGCCTTTCAGACGGGCCAAAAAACCCGTTTAAACCCGGTAACAATCGGCTCCTGTCGGCAGTTTGAAAGGGTTTAATCGGCATTTCGACCCAGGTAGACTGACCCTGCAAGCGACACGGCTTCAGTAGGAACACCCGGGTCAACCCGCTAATTTATAGTTGACATCGGCGTAACATGCGTAATCCCAAACTATCTCTTTAAATCCATGGTCTCTGTTTTCATATAATTAGATATTTTGACTTTGTCTGGTCTGTAGCAGCTTAATCACACAAGTTGTAAGTATGTTATGTGGGACTTTCCAACCTTTTTCAAACATGTCAGAGGTATGTTCAGCCACACATGAAGCCCCTTATGATGTAAATGTAAGTTACTGTCGTGAACTTCTCTCATATCAGAAGCAGCAGGAGTCAGTTGTTTACCATCACTGTGTGCTATATCCAAACCAGAGTTAAAAACTCTTACTGCAGCTCAGGGCGTCTTTGCTCTGTTAATGACACCATAATTGGAACACAGAGGAAGAGAAAGAGCTTTGTCTGCATCATTAATGCAATAACAAATTGCATTCTCTGTCCTCCATCTGTCTCCTGTAACCAGCAGATTAGAGGTAATAAAGTGTTGATGGTTTCCTGAAGTTTGCCAAAGGAGCATCCGCTGAGTCTGAAGTGATGACAGGTGTTTTTATAAAGTATTATTTATTTATTAATTTATTTTCTTTTGGGTTTAGACTTCTAAAACTACCTGCTTATACAGGACTGCCTTTATATTCAAAAGTGCAAAATATTAGAAAACACTGACATCCAATACTCATAAGATGGATGAGCTCACTTTTCAACTTTAAGGATAAATAAAAGACTATTGACTTAAATGCAGGCGGCTCTGAGTAAATTAAATCATCCCTCATGAGGGTTGACTCAGTGTTTCTGCTTCTTTCACAGCTTTGCCTATCCACTGACATTTTTTAATCTAAAGTTTCCCCAAAAACATTTTGTTTGCCTCATTCTCTGTGCCGGTGTGGCATCTGTATGGTTGAGATAGTAAGTATTATGCTCATGAGGCGAATTGTGAAAAATCTGGCTCACCTTAATTGCAGGCTTCAGTTTAATTAACCTGCAAGCTAACGACAACATTATCCTGTAATAAAGCAAAGTATTTAATGCGTTTTGTTCTGTGTGCATGTCTGCTGCTACTTTTAAAAAAGGAAAAGGTTTAGTAGACCCACCCTGCGCATTAATAAGGTTCTCTGTCTCTTTCTATCTATCCATCTATGAAAAAAAGAAAAAAATAGTTCAAAAGAAGTTGGGACGCTGTGTAAAATATAAATACAAACAGAACACAATGATTTACAAATCCTTTTTGACCTACATTCAATGAGATACACCACACAGACAAGATATTCAATGTTCAAATTGATTAATTTTATTGTTTTTTTGCAAATCGTCACTCATGTTGAATTTGATTCCTGAACATTCCAAAAAAGTTGATAAAGGGACATATTTCCCACTCTGCTACATCATCTTTCCTTTAACAACACTCAATAAGTGTTTGTGGACTGAGGACACTAATTGCTGAAGCCTTGCAGGTGGAATTCTTTCACATTCTCGCTTGATGTTCGACTTCAGTTGCTCAACAGTCTGGGGTATCCATTGTAATATTTTGAGCTTTATAACGCACCACACATCTTCAATGGGAGACAGGTCTGGACTGCAGGTGTGTCAGTCTAGTACCTGCAATGTATCTTGGCATGATCTTGCTAAAATAAGCAAAAAATGAAGTCAGTTTGATGGCAGCATATGTTGCTTGAACCTTTCAGTATTAATGGTGCCATCACAGATATGCAAGTAAACCATGCCATGGGCACTGACAGCCCCCATACCATCACAGGTGCTGTCTTTTGACCTTTGCTCTTAAACAGTGTGGACGGTCCTTTTTCTCTTTAGCCTGGAGGACACCACGTCCATGATGTCCAAAAACAGTCTGAAATGTGGACTCAGACCACCAGTGTTAATGTTGAGAGCACTTTTTAATTTAGTTTTAGTTATAATCTTTTGCCTAAAATATCTTGTAGTTTTAGTCATAATTTAGTCATCTAAATTGTTTTAATTTTAGTCTAGTTTTAGTTCATGAAATGTCACAACATTTTAGTCGACGAAATCTACAGTAAATTTAGTCGACTAAAATATGAAGTGTAAAGTGTAAGGCATTTTTTATCTTTCCTTGAATTTCTGAAGTCATGTTTCACACTTGGATTCCGCCACCATAAAGCTAAGACAGCTGTGATTGGATGTCCCTCTTAACTCATCCAACTTTTCCACACAACCAACGTAGCTGTGATTGGATATATTCCTAACTTGTCCCTACTGTCTACATGACCAAATTAGGTCTGACTGGATTAAGTCTCTGTCAAACATTTTAGTCTAGTTTTTATCTGTTGAAGAAAATGAAAATAAAAGTTAATTAGTTTTAGTTTTTGTCAATGTACATTTTTTTTTTGTTATAGTCTAGTTTTGAGAGGAAAAAAAGGTTGTTGACAAAAACTATGATGACAATATTTAGTCAAAAAATAACACTGCAGACCACAGCAGATTTTTCCACTTTGCCTGAGTCCATCTCAGATGAGCTTGGGTCCAGAGAAGCTGCAGGTGTTTCTTGGTGTTGTTCATATATGGCTTTGTCTTTGCATTGTAGGGTTTGACCTTGACCTTGTAGATGTAGAGATGAACTGTGTTAACTGAAAATGGTTTTCTGAAGTGTTCCTGAGCCCACGTGGTGATATCCTTTCCAGAATGATGCTGATTTTTAATGCAGTGCTGCCTGAGGGATCAAAGGTCACAGGCATTTTAGTGTCAGTTTTTGGCTTTGCTAGTTTCATGCAGACATTTCTCAGATTCTCTGAACCTTTGATGATATAGTAGGCTGTATGGACTGTAGATGATGAAATCTCTAAATACCTTGAAACTGTTTGAGGAATGTTCTGAAACTGTTGGACTATTTGCTCACACAGTTGTTCACAAAGTGGTGAACGTCACCCCATTCTTCCTTATGCTTGACTGAGACTTTTGGGGATGTGCCTTTTTATACCCAATCATGGTACTCAATCATGGTACTCAGCTATTCACAATGAACCTGTTCACCTGTGGATAGAATAATCAAAACAGGTGTTTTTTTTTTCAGAGTTCCTCAACTTTCCCACACTTTGTAGCCCCTGTCTCAGCTGTTTGGCAACATGTTGCAGGCATCATATTTGCAAAAAAAAATATGAATTTCAACATAAAATATTTTGTCTTTGTAGTGTATTCAGTTGAATATAGGTGGGAAAGTATTTGCAAATCATTGTTTTCTGTTTTTATTTACGTTTCACACAGCGTCCAAACTTCATTGGATGTAGGGTTTGTGAATTTGACAGCAGTTCCTTCAGTCTATTATTTCTTTATCCGTCTCATGTTATCTCAGTGTCCTCTTCTTTACTGCAGATTCTATTTATGCTGTTAATTAGCCACTTTGACAGAGATGATGGAAAGCTTTTAGAGACACAGCTAGTTGCTCTGGTGCTCCCGAGCTCTGAGACACAATCTGTTCCCATCACCACAGAGCAACTGCTGAGATTTTACTGATCCAATCTGTCAGGCTGCTGACTCGGTGTAAAAGCACAAATGATTTCAATAAAAGGGCCTTTTTCAGTTCTTTGTTTCACAGAACACACAAAAAAAACAAACCTGGTACCACAGAGTGTTGAGTAACTGCAGTAAACTGATGTTTGGATGAAGGGGTGCAGAGCAAACTAATGAGCCCTCTGTGCCACCGTCAGATAACTACCCCTCCACCACCAGAATTATCTTGATTTTAAGGCCTGACAGAAGCATAGAAAAAGTGGATTTTTGTATTTCTGATGAAATATTAATAATAACTTGTAGTAATCATGAATCCATCCAATGACTCATGTATTAGCTAAAGTGTTTAAGTTATCACAGGTTATCTAGTATGATCATGACATTAAACCATATTTTAGAAAAATCATTACTCCTGTTTATTTACATGTTAAGACATGTTCCTTAAACTGGAGCCAGCTGTAGCCTCAACATGCACTCTGCTCTGGTAGTGTCTCCTATGCAGGGTGGTGGCATACCCCCCTGTGACATCACAAGGGGAACACTATTAGTTTGTTTTAGCGTATATTCTGAAAAATTGAGGAATAAACTGATCAACAGAAGGGTTTTTCATGTTGGGTTGAGGTGGTTGTTGAGAGACCATGGAAATATTTGTTGTTTAAAAAAAAAAAAAAAAAAAAAAAATATATATATATATATATATATATATATATGTTTTTTTATTCTGCATGTTACCTTTAAGCCCCTGTGAAAACAAATCAACAAAGACCCTTCCAACTGGACTTAAAGTGGGTGGGCTTTGGACTATCATGGAAAAAAATAACTTGGTCAATAAAAAAATAAGCACCAAGTCTCGCCCACTTCAAGGCAACAAAACTAGTTTACTCCTGCTCAAAGTTTGGCCTGCATGGCAGGAATAAAATCTGCAGCTACAGCCCTAACAAGCACCGAAGACTAGATAACGCAGCATTTGACAGACTTTCAAAGAACCGAACCAAGTGTACCCAACTGTAAGTGTAAGAGCGACCTTAAACTCCGGCCTCACAGACAAATATCAGGACAATCATTGACATGCATCATAGAATGATAAACCAGGGTTGTGTGATTCTCATATCTGTTTTATTTTGACCTCTATATCCTTTTAAGCCTCATGAATGAATCAATAATCCTTGACATTAACTCTGATAACTGAAATGTTAACAGGGTCACATTGGCATTAAGATTTCAATGTCAGAGCATGAAGCTCATCCATCAGTAACATGTTTTCTTTTTTCCTGCGTGGACACAGCTCTGATAATGGCAGCATTATGTTAATTATTTTCTGAATCTATGAAGATTGCATAGAGATGTACCCTTTCAGTGTTTATCTGCAGCAACATGAAGCTGATGACTTGTGACACCACAGCTTAAGTCTTCATCATTGGCTCTAATGAAGCTTTTCATTCAGCATCAGGCCCAATCAGCTTAATGCCAGCGGGTTTATTACTGAGCACATTAACCAGAAGCATGGCTGTCCAGGGAAATTATCCCCGGGTTTTTATTAGAGAGAAACAGACAAAATACATCAAATCCGTAGTTAACTGGCTCCAGTGTTGCTCAGTTAAGTGTCAAAGTTGCGTCCAAGTTACATCAGCCACCACCTGTTCTGTTATGTTCTTGAAAAACACATTTGTAAACAGTGAATGCTCGGGGTGGGAAGCTCCGACGCCGCCATCAAAAAGATAATAGACCACTGCTGTGATCCAGGTTGTGGATGAAAGGAGGGAATCGGGTGAAAAAATGATAAACTTCATACTTTACAGCAAAGAAACAAGTAGATAAAAGATAAATCCGAGGGAGCTTCTTATTAGATACATCTATATATTTATATCTTTGTGGAAAAGATGTTAGTCTGTTTAAGAAGGGTCAAATCATTGGCATGCATCAAGCAGAGAAAACATCGAAGGAATTAGCTACACAGATAAACATGTGGATGGTGCCCCCAAAAATGTGTCAAAATCCCCTGCAACTGGAAGCAGACTGGCAACATTTTTGGGTGTCAGCTCTGGTACTATTTCTAAACTTAGGACCACATTCCAGACCTCTAAGTGGGCATCACAGGAAGACAACAAGGCCGGTTCCTGACCCCTACATCACTGAGGAACCACTGGCATTCCTTGTGGGGAAGACAGGGTGTTGGCACTTGCAGAAATGAAGAATCCCTACAAGTTGAACCTTGTTGTAAAAGTGGACTAACCAGGCCTTTAACAACACCAATAGGCATCATTAAAATAACATTTCCAACTTTTCTGAGAAGTGTTTTTTGGCGTATTTTACAGAGGTAACAGAGCTAGTATTTCAGTCAATCCATGTTACTTTTAATTGTGGCCTAAATAAACTGTGACTGTAAAACAACAAAACCATTAGGTTTGCCTAAAGGAAGAAACATTAAGACTCATCTCTAATTTGTTAATAAACATGTCCCTTTTTTTCAAGATACCAGTAGAGACAGAAGGAAAGAGAGGGATCGCAGTATCATAATGCATCATCCTACCTGCAGCTGTTTTTACTGTGACAAACAGGAGAGACAGGAGGTTATGTCAGAGATAAACAACACTTTACACCCACACACTCGCTCAAAGGTACAGAAAACTGACGAGGAAACGCACACCTCCACAAAACACACACCGTGCACATGCTCACACAGATGCACAAATGAACACAGAGACATATAAGAGCGTCACACTCTCTCCCACTCCATGGCTCACTTCTGCACGTCGTGGTGTGTCTCTGAACAGATAAAATCCGATCACACATTCATGAATTCAAACTCTGCCTCTCACCTCTCACTCTCACAGACACCCACAGAACGGTGATTGTTTCTCAGATTGGAGTCACCTTCAGAGTCGTTTAGGCTGCTGCAGAAACAAGGATCTGATTCATAGTGACATCTCGTTAGCATCAAAAACATGACAGCAAGACAGAAATGAGTGACGGCCTCCTTAACACATGGTAACATCAGATATCAACGTGTTGCACAGGTTAGCCTGAGTAGATGATCTTAATTTCTCTTAAGATCTTTGTGATAAATACACTTACCAGCCACTTCAGTAGGTTCACCCATTCAACTGCTTGTTGATGCAAACAGCTAATCAGACAATCACATGGCAGCAACTAGAGGCATTCAGGCAAATAAACATGGTTGAGACAATCTGCTGAAGTTAAAACCATTATTGTTCATTAAAAGGTGATCACAAATGCTTGCATTAGGGTCCCCAGACAGTTGTGTAGTACTTGTTGGCATCCAAGAGCAACTGTCCTTTTAACCAAGCAACAGTGCTTTATAATCCAGAGACTGGCAACATCAGATGCATTTTATTTTTTTCAGATCAAACATTAAAATCTCCTGTGGGTGCGTGTTTATCACAAAACTTGTTTCAGGCATTGATCCTAAACCGGTATTCTAAAATCCCATAGACTTAAGGGCTTGAACTTGCTGTACGCGTTCTCACGTCCTGGATTTTTAACTTGTTCATGCATTAGACAGAAATAATAATCAATGTGACGGAGAAAGCAATATTTTCCTAAACCCTACAACCATTTCTGAACACACAACATGTTGAATCTTGAAGAAAATGGGCTACAGTAGTAGGAATCCACACCAGGTGCCACTCCTGCCAGCTAGATCAGGAAACCGAGGCTGCAATCCACATGGACACCAAAATAAGACAAAAGAAAACTGGAAAAATGTTGCCTGTTCTGATGGGTCTTGATGTCTGCTGCAACATTCTGATGGTTGGGTCAGAATTTGGTGTAAAGAATATGAAAGCATGGATCCATCCTGCCTTGGTTGAGATGTTCAGGCTACTGCTGGTGGTGTGAAGTTGTCTTGGATACTGACTATTGTTGCTGTCCATGTCCATCCCTTTATGACCTCAGTGTACCCATCTTTACATGTCACACAGCTCAAATCATCTCAAACTGGTTTCTTGAACATAATATTGAGTTCACTGTACTCCAGTGGCCTCCACAGACCCTAGATACCTTTGGGATGAGGTGGAACAGGAAATTTGCATCACAAAAATGCAGCTGACAAGATTTTATCATGTCAGTATGGACAAAATTTTTAAAGAAATGACTCTAAGTCATGAAGAATTAAGGCAGCTCTGAAGAAAAAAAGGGTGTCCAACATGGTCCAATGAAGGTGTACCTAATGAAGGGACCAAAGAGTGTATTTGCTGGGGTGAACTAAATTAAAACAGACGAAAGTAGGATCATTGTGTTTGTTCATTGCCCACAAATCGAAATGTTGGCAACTGTAAAATAAAATCATATTATTGAAATCGCTTCTCAGTTGAATAACGTATTGACGTCAATTATTACCTAAAGCGTCCCTTTTCTTTTCCTTGACACAATATTTCTTTACTCTGTTGCTCAGATGACACATCCTCATTGTCATAGCATGTTTTTCTGTTTACACAACTCAACCCTTGACATCATTCCTGATGAAAATAACCCTTCTGAGCATCTCAACAAGAGGACGTCAGCGAATGTTTGAAGGGCAGAGAGCCTGTTTGTATAAACTGGAATGGGAGAATTGAATGCTGTGGTTACATAGGGTGTGACTCAATGCTCCAAAGGTCGAGGTTCCTTCTCCTTCAGTGAAAGGATTGTATAACGAGTGAAAATCTTACAGCTTGGTAATAGACTGCACTTAGAGGAGTAGATGGATGGCACTTATTTCAACCTCAAAAGGTCACAGCACCTACGATTCGACCTCCATCCACTGATTCACTCTCATACTCTGATTTGATGGAGCTGCTGAGGTTTACTCTTCAAAAGGCTGGGGGAACCAGGAAGTACCTCTGCAGTATATTGCCTCTGAGAGGTATCCCACTGACAGATGGTGAAAGTAGACTGCTGGGTCAAGAGTAGGAGCTGGGGAGGTTTTTCATTGTCCAGTGATTGGCAGGAAACTGATGAGCAAGGAATGAAGATGAGGCCAAAAACTTGACCTCTGAGGTCCAAAACATGATGTCATCTGTGAGTTAAAATGACCATTTATGTAAAGTGTAAAGAAAATCCCTCAAAGGGTTGCTGAGATATTGCATTACTAGCCAGGGTTGAACATGAGGCCCTATGGCATTGATCTCTGACCTACAATCTCATGATATAAATTCTTCACCCTTAAGTTGGAGAAGAGATTTGTGCAAAATTTAAGAAAAATCCCTTGAATGGTTCATGAGCTGTTGCATTAGGCTGGAGATAAACTTGCAGTAAACTGCACAGATGAATAATGGTTTCAGTGAGTCCCTTTCATCAATTTAACACTTAAGTTGTGCACAGCATCCAGAAATAATGGCACGCAGACACCACCTTCAGTCAATGTACACATGACCTGTAGGATCAGTGAAACGGCAGAGGAGATTTGACAGAGTCAACAAAAGCAACAGGAACAACTCTAACAGAAATCTAAGACAAACTGATAAATCATGTCCACAATGATTGAAACAATGTGTTATTAGAACTGCACTGACACAAATAGGACTGTTAATTTAGCTGATGACAGATACATTCTCTATTAGAAGGCAGGACAGGTTTTTTTGGTGTACTGGTTCAAGTAGTGACTGTGTAAATTGGTGACTTTCAGCTGACTCCGTTTGATATGTGTTAGCTTAGCCTCTATAGCTGTGTAATCTAATGATCAGTTTTTTTTTAATTCCATGATAAAAAAAAAATTCACAATGAAGCACTGGAGAGAACACCCTTGATTTTGTTTGGTGCTTTTACCACAACATTTATCAGCACAGTCACCTAAACATCACCAGCTGACACAATAACTCTTCAGACCATAACACTGAGACAGTTATGTAGATGGACAGAGTAAAAGTTCTGTACAAATGGAGTGGAGATGATGATTATGATGATGATGTGGTCTGACCACTGGTCATCAGTTACCAACACATATCGGCAAACAATGGTTAAACATGAGGCCAATTGATGCTGACCTTTGACCGATACATTCATATGATCAGCGAACTCGTAATTTTTTTTCATGGATTTTGTGGTCTAGGACATGTAAATATGTAACAATATACGAGTTTGAATGCACTTTTTTCTGAGCAGGGTGAGAATTTAACTAAAATGTGACTCCTTCGACCCAGTGTCCAAAAATGGACACACCAGAGTAAAAGAAACAAAATTGACAACACAATAGTGACTATTTTCCCTTAAAATTACTCCAGTCCTTTACTTAACTAAATATCTTATTCGTTATAATAATTTTCTACTTAAATTTTCAGACTTTTGACCCTTTTAGCTGCCACTGAGTGTGATAATCCCAGTGCCACAGAGTCAAAAACATGCATTATTCTGCATGTCAGAAAGTTTGAAGAATACACACATGCAAATTCATAGTATGTTTTTATGTCACTCATTTGTTGTTAAGGTCTGTAGAAGCCTCCACACTGCCCCTAGTGTCTACTAGAAAAAAAGCATGAGTTTGCCCATGTGGGGAAATAAATTCTTCAGTAAAACTAAAGCAGCACTACTAAATGCTGAGGAATAATTGCTGCTATAAAGTACACATTTTCCCTGCTTCATTCTTCAAGATGTCTTAAATATGATGTGAATGAGTGCACAGCTTCGCTGTTAATTATGGCAAACGATGGTGAGTAGAGAATTGTTACTACACATGCAGGATTAAACTGTCCTGTCTGTTATTACTTAATGCTCACAGGTCCAGATACTCTCCATTTTACACTGCAGGAGTTAAAATAGGCCACGCTGCTCTTCCGGCAGTTGGAGACTCAAGACAATGATAAATAAATCAGGACTGAGATCCAGTGCTCTGAACTCGGCCGCACAGCCTGCTGCGGTGGCCGCTTTGCAGAGCACAGGATGCTAAATCCAACCCGACAAGAGCCACATCAAACTTTTACAGCCCTGTAAGTGATCCTCTGCTGCACTGGGGAGCTGTTTTATTGGACGGATTAAAGTTGCATGCTTCATAGTGAAATACACACACATATTCAGAGACGTGCACTTACCTATATGAGGAGGGATTCTGCTTCTGCAGTCCATCCTTATGTTTCCCTTTTCAGTCCTTTACCTTAATCACTGAATCATTGACTAGACATTTCTTGTGACCAGATACTTTCTCTTGAGGGGGAGATGCAGTACAGTAATAATTAACCAGCATTTGTTTAAGGTGTGCAGTAGAAATGTGGGGCATCCACCATGGCAGGGTGTGCAGATGGTCTACTGCTTAATCATTCCTCCTTACTGGTCTGTCTCCAGAGGGAATGTTCAAAATCTTGACATCAATTTCTCATTTTTTCCTCTTCCTTGAAAGTCTCCTATTAAAAAATGAGGCCAATGCAGAGATGCAAAAAGACTGTAGTTCATCCAGTGTCCACTAGAGGCTGTCTGTAGGAGAATAGAGGTCACATTTAAGTGTTTCAGTGTGAAGAATTTGTGTCATCTCTGAACAGTGGAAAAGTAAAAGCTGTAAAAAAAAAAAAAAAAAAAAAAAAAAAAAAAAAAAAGATCTTGCTATAGTGTCTAGTCGAGCCAATGTTGTTTTTGGAGTACTTTTACCCAAAAAGTGGGCCACAAGGCTTTTGGTGGCACCATGTACTGCTATATATCACCTAGTATCTGCCCCCAGATATCTGACCTTAGGGGCAAAGCTTGCAAGTTGCTTTATTGGCAATTGTATTTACTAGTGCCACAGGCCTCAGGCAGCCCCACCAAAAACTGAACTAACCCTTTAAAAAAGCAAGAGCTCATACAGAGCGTCATTATTTCACCACTTTATGAGGTCATCACTTTATTTTGATCTCATGTACACAACCTGAGCTCTCTGATATGCCCCTTAAGTCATCCTTCAGGAACATGCGTCACATTGGGTAAATATTGACATGCACGCTTGTGATGCCAGTATATGGGAATGTAAGGATAAACAGTGAGGACAGTATATCTCAGGCCTAAAGCCATAGCTTCTTTAATCCCACATCTCTGCCTCTATAGGAAAACAATGAGTAATGCCAGCACAAAGCACATATTATTCTACTGCAGAGCTGCAGATAATGAATATCAGGGGAGCTTCTCATTTCTGATGATCTACAAGCCCTCTAGGTCAGCCCTGTGACAGTTCCTGGATAAATGCATGTTGAAGAGACGGTTCGACAGGAACCCTGTTATTAGTGTCCACTCATGCCGTGCCTCACAAGATGTCTCAAAGGCTTAAATTATAAAATACTTCCATATTTTATCTGCACACCATCTGTTAGCAAAGATTCTGGGACTAAACCTAGATTTGCCCGGGAATGTGCCTCTAATCTGGGGAATATTCTTTTAAGATTGGATGAGGTTGCACTCTCTCCTCTCCTGCAGGCATCTCCCTGTGGTGAAACTGTGCCAATTCCAAAGTAGTGATTAAGAGGGATTCTTCTCTTAATCTCTTTTCAGGGAGGAAGATGAAAGTGTGTGCTGGAATAACCTGAAATACTCTATTCGCTTTATTAAAGTGCCCATGTGGCTTCTCCTTTGTTGGAGAGTAAAATATATAAGTCAGGATCTGTTTCGGAGAACATAATAAAATCAGAAGCTGTGATAAATGATCTCCAGTGGCCAAACTCTTAAAACAGTCAGTCTTTTTATTGCTCAATTAAGGTTACAGCAAAATGAGTTTCACCTCAGATGGTAATTAAATTCTATTGTTGTAAAAAGAAATGAAATCTAACAGCCAGCCCAGAGGACTTCTCAGAGAGTTCTGGTATTTTTAAGCCTGTTTCGTAGAACACTTTTTTCTCCCCCCACATTTAATCAAAGTTATTTTTGAGTGAAAAAGCAAGGGAGGAGGTTGAGGCAGACTCCAACTAGGTCTGCAAAAGAGGCTGCAAAATAAACCCTGCAGAGCAATTCATCCAATCAAATTAGAGGTCCCCTACCACCAGGACGAAGATTATTTGGTACCCAGTCACAGAGAGACAGAAATCATCCATGAAAGTATTCATTTTTGGAAAAAAACTAAGACTAAAGTATGTTTTACTTTGAAAGGAATACCATATCCTTCATGTCTGCCTGTGTAGCCTGACTGAACTTGTTTGCTTCAGTTGACTTGGGCAAACTCCACTGCACGCCAAACAACAGATCCCTGGTCTGGAAACAGAGGGTCTCAGTTCACAGAGATCAGATCACAGTGGTTATTAAAACCATCCAAATCAAACAAGGACCAAACAAGACAAGTGAACCAAAAGGCAGTGCACTGTAGCTTAAATTTGGCCGTATACATCAGTATTAATAAGCTAACGTAGTGCTCTCTGACAGTACCGAGCAAAGCGTGGCTACCTTTAGCATTGCTGGCACTGCCAGCTTCCGCACTAATTAACATCTGTTAAGTCTGTGCGGAATATGGTTAAACATAGCTGTGGTCAATACGCAGATGCGAGCTGACGCAGTCTCAATGCAGCTTCATCTTTATTTTATGTCACAGAATATCACAGAGCATCTTCAAGCTAAACACTGTCATTACTTTGACTGATTTTGTTGTTACTTTTGTTGTTAACTAAATTATTGGCTATACCCTGAAAACTGCTTCAGGGTGAATTTAAGGAAAACATTTTAAGAAGGAATAAGGGGTGGGACTAGGTAAGTTTATTTTTACTTCTTCCTACACACTTTTTGAACGCAATCTGGTTTTGAAAGAGTTACTGGTAGTAGCAAAAAATGCTGTAATAGCTATTTGCATTTGCTTGCAATTTTATTTTATCTTGTCATATATGTATAAATGTATACAAATATATGTTTGATTTTCATTCAAGTTCGATATAAATAAATAAAAATACTTGAAGCTAGATTGTGTATTTCCGGGTCACAGTGCAACAACAGGCTGAGTGGTAGGAACATAGACCGCAGCTACTGCCCCAACTAATGACAGGAGGCATTTGACAGGCTTTGACAACAAGCAGCATGAAAGAAAACCAAACCAAGTCATTTTAAAACGAGCCCAGTCCGCTGAACTGTAGGTGTGAAAGCGCTGGCTTGACTGAGTGTCCCAGAAAATGCTAATTTACTGGGATTTTCATGTCAAAAAAGGAAATTCTCCCTTGGGCAAACGAGTTGATTATCCTTCTTTTACAGATTTACACTGAAAAGTAGAGATTGAAAAAACTAGTCAAAACACTACTACATATTCATTTACATAGGTGTTTATCTAGAACAAAAGAGCAGTTTTAGCATTTACTATTTAAAAGAAGCAACCGATGACTTCTCTTCACTCAACACTCTTCACTGACAGTCTGTTGATACATGCTGTTTTGTTCGTCTTTTACGCGAAAACATTTTAATTTATGATTTGTACTATTTTTTCCCTAAAGTTCTCCGCCTTCATCTCCCATCTGTGGAAAGTTTGATCTAAATGTTCTCTCACATGAAATATTCTTGACTGGTTTCCAGTTGACTGGGGTCCCGTCTGCGGTGACTACATGGCGTGTGACAAAACCATGTGAGATGAATGTGAATGCCAGGATGCAGCGAACATTTCAACACTCTGCTGTCGCTTTTATCGGATCAGGCAGGGGGGAAAGGCAATCTACACGTGCTCTGATACAAAGTGGCTCACATGAAGGCGCAGGGCCCAAACTCAGTCTCACCACGGTACACATAAAAGGATTATTTCAATGCATGGAGAGATGAAGCAGATTAGAGGGAAGGCAAGCAAACAGGGGACGCCTGTTGATCGCACACTATCTCCATACACCACAGATACATCAGCCACATGTTGCCAGATCTATAAATGACGCTGCTATCTTTGGGTTTAATCAGAGCTGGTTTGGATCTGCCTTCGAACTTTTTATGTATCTGGTAGTATCAGGAAAGAATCTATACCAGCAGGGACATTTCTCTGGATAATAATCAGTAATCAGCTCCATATCTGGATGTGTTCTCGCCTGTGATGCTTTCAGGAAGTTGACTCTCCAGGCTGACCTTCAGCTGCCACTCTGGCTGTGCTCAGACGAGGGCAGCTGACACTCTCAGCCGGGGTTGAAGGTCCACTGCTGTTTTGACAGAAGCTAAAATCTGGCTCCCTGAGAAAAGGGGGGACTGCTGCAGGTCAGGCCTCTGCAGTCGGTGTCGGCTTTTGGTGAATGTGTCCGTGCCAAATACAGGAAAGGAAAAAACATGGAAAAATAGTTTCATAACACACTAAATAATAAAGTTCACACTCCGTGGCTGATGGAACTCAACCCTAAAACCCTTTTTTTCAGCCAAAACCTTTTGTGTGAAAGGATTTTTTGGAGCATTGTTTATCAATTAGGCTCTGTGTCCAAAGGCAGCCTAACTTTCACTGGTTATGCATGTTTTCAATTCAAAACCAATGTCGTCCTGCATTCACAGAACCATGAGTGGAAATACAGTTGCCGTCAAAGTCCTCCTTCACTGATCAAGTTACTCAACTTACAGTTCTGTTTTTTATATAAGGAAAAATAATTTGCATTACAAACTGGTCATAAGTCACCAAAAGAAATCATTTATCCTGTCACGGTGAGCTGATTACAAGTGAGCATTAGTTACTTAGAGCTATGCCTCAGTAGTTTATGGCACATCAGAACATACACAAAGCAAGCACTTAATGTAATTAAAACAAAAAAAAAGGTTTTATTTTCTCATAGGACATTTATCTAAAAAAAAATTCAGCTCCTATAATGATAAATGAGCGTATACAAACAGGAAATCTAAAATAACTCTTTCTTTCAAGCCAAAAACCAAAGTTTCAGTCTGATATTTCAAACAGTTTTCTGATATTCATTCCTCTGGTCTTTAAGATGAAAGAAAGCAGAAGCTTTGAAAAGCTCCCATCACATTATAGACTCTTTTTCTCTTGTCAGGCGAAGCACAGACCCATCAGGAGGGAAACACAGACGCACAGCAGTTTGAGTGGACCTTCAGGGCTGCGATGACTAAAACACTGAGGGATGCGTGAACCGGGAACACCCACTCATCAGGTAAGTTCCTCTGGTTGAAGAGCACGGGTAATGAATGGAGCCACAGGGACAGTTTGTGAGATCACATGACTGGAAACAAAAGGCAGTTATTTTTATTCCTGTCTCGCTTCTTGCTGTGCTAATTTTGCTCCATGCATATTCACATCCTCTCACAGTTTTTATGACCGAATTTGCTTCTGTTTGCAGAATGTCTGACACCAAACATTTGCTTTGGCCTTGTCTTCACATAGCCAAGTATTTTTTTTAACACTGAGATTTTCCTCCTCAGATCAAGAGAAAAATCCAGTCCACACCAAAAGTTTTCACACCTTTGGGCAAAACATTTCAGAGCACTTTATTTTTCCTCCAGGAAGTCTTTGTGTTTGGTCTAAACCATGAGACTCCAAGGCTGAAAAGAATCTCACTCTGCCGGTAGTTTAAGCTCATTCTCCAAAAAGCTGCAATGCTGCCGGGAGGCCTTTCAGTCACTTTACTGACTATTGTCAAGCACCTGATACAACCCAACTTCGAAAATACTGGAATATCTGTTTCAGTATCAGTGAGCTCAAACATTAGGGCTGATAGGTTAACTGAAACCTACAGGTATCAGCTCCTGTAGGTACAGTAACAACATATGGCCACAAATTCTCAAGGCACACCTGGATACATCAGTCTTAGCAGGAGGTAATTCATTTGCAATGCCAATATGTCACAATGCTAAATTTTGGCTCTATATTTAGGGTGTACCAGTGCATTCTGGTGGTCTTTGGACAGCTTTTGGACTGAAAACTACCAGCAGTATCTATTTTTCAAGTTGAGATCAATAAAAAATGTGGCATGTCTTTTTGATTAGCATTTTTTTGGTGATAAGATTCCATCATGATGCCCTCATGTGCTTCAGGGGTATTGAGGCCAAATGCAAGATAAGATACCTTCTTGTAGATTGACACTGGTGGTGGTGCTGAGGGATATAGGCTAACAAGCGTAGCAGACTTCTGAGTAGCTCATGGATACCCTCATGCAATGGATTGAGGTTCGAATGAGGTCTGCAGGATGAAGTGAGGGACCTGGGTTGGTTCTTGAGATCACACAGCACAACGCCAACTGTGGTGGAGCAATTTAAAAATATGACAGCAGCAGGATGATTGCTGAGACAGGTTATTGCAGAATTAAGTTGGTATCTCTGCTTGAACTTTCGCCACAGCTTCATAACCTTGACTCCTTCATCGTCTTTGCGCTGACTGCCCCTTGAAAGAGTTTGGCATCAGTGTTTGTAAGACCTGCAGAGATAAACAAAATGAACTGATTAGGAAACTGTTAAGCATAAGCACAAATCATACAGATTCTTCAAAATAAGTTGACACTGATCCTCAGCTGGAATTTGTTTTTGTTTGCCTCAGATTAGAATTAATAGAATATGTGGTGCAGCCTCAGTTTGTACATATACTAAAGGCTCAAAAACACAGAAAAAGTCACATTAAAAAAAAAATATATATATATATATATATATATTTATATACCACCTATAATTGGACGAGAACTTAAACAAACAGGAAACAGCCTGTGAATGCTCAATAGAGAAACTGATGAGCTGTAGAGGTCAGTCTCCAGCTTTACATCCTCAAACAGCCACACTCTCCCCCACACTCAAGGGGAGAATTGGACTGCCTATTCCCATCTTATTTGACCCCATCACTGTAGCTATCAGCCACAAGGCAAACACAATAGACCGCTGTGACATTGGCCATCTATTACAAGAACACTTTACTTTCCTCAGGATGGACATTTAGGTCCCCTGAGGCTTGAATCCTTCAGTTTACTGAGAGCTTTGTGCTCCAGCCATGCCGGGACAAAACCCCCTCATGGCCAACACAATAGACTCCACACTGCTGCGGAGCGGAGAGTGGCTGATCTCCATGCGTCTCTGTTCAAATGAATCCACCCTCTGTCATCATCCCTCATCATCTCCCCTCTACAAGTTGACGTGAGCTCCCTGACGGGTGATGAGGGGCTGCTGGTTAACTGTATGGAGGAAGACGCTCGCCCTGTCGGCAAAGAGGCAGAGTTCAAACAAGCAAAGCAGCTCGGCTCCTGTCAGGTCAATTTAAGTCACATAGGAGGGCGGAGCTCTCTTATCAAATCAGCCTCACAGTGAACATTATAGAACAAAGGGTGTGAAGCAATAATAAATACATCACACATACATGATGAAACAGGGTACACATGTATTTTCTGATGCAAGGGCAGCAAAGTGATAAACAGCACGAGTTTATGTGGCGTTACATTCATCACACAAGGTTCTGCATTGATTTACAGTTCATTAAGGCTGACGAAACATCACAGGACTAGATCGGTGGCCCCCAAATAGGGTCTTGAGAGACAGTTCTGAAATTTGAGGAGGGACTGTATGAAGCACAGAAGCAAGGGCTTAAAGAGCAACAGTTTAGATGATGCCCCTGTTTAGATGGTGCCTCTGTTAAATTTCAAGCTGTGTTCACACTAATAATTCAATAATTAAAAAAATATATATTTGCATCGCACCTTTGTACAACACATTGCTGGCATACATTGGTGTGTTCAAACGATTCAAGTTAGTGTTCATATTTTGCCCTTCAGACCCATAAGGGATGAGAGAAGGGACGGGGCCTGTCTCTTAGCCACAAAAACGCCTTTTCGCCTTCTCGATCCATGATCAACCATGGTGGATGGTTCTACAATCGCCGTCTTCCCCCTGTTCTTCAGAATGAGAATGAGTCCAAGAAAATTCTGAAAGAGAAACACATCCACAGGGATCTCAAGTTTTGATCTGAGGTCAGAGTGAGATTTTGCTGGCTTGCGACGGGGGCTTGCACTTATCATATTTTAGAATTGGGTTAATTAGTATTCAGGTGCATTTTTGGCTCCCACACTTTAATGGGTCCTATTGTTACTCTGTATATTATATCAAGTAATGAAGCAACATAATAATATAAATTAATATTGCTCTTTTTTTTAAATATTAACATCCAGCATTCGACAATGGTCTTTCAAACAAAATGTGCAGTTTTTATTTTAATTATAGCCAAACATTTCTCATGTGGTAAGTATAACTAACTTAACATTGATGATTGTGTTTTAATGTGATACCTGGTAACCACAGTTTGTATGGAAATGTGATTAGAATTTGCTTTACTGTATAATGGTAGGTGTGGAGAAAGAATAGGAATAAGCTCTCATTTCCCTTTTGTACAATAAGTAAGTTCATTAATCAGTAGGTTACAAAATAAAATGATGAGGTAACTGACTGCACTCATTTGATCTTACCCGGATACAGCAGTGCTATTTTCTGATTGGCTGATATGTAGCTGTATGTTATTTTTGATAGGCTGATGGGTAGGTGATCTTATTGACTGGGTTTCGTCAAGCTCGCATTGAGCTTAATGATGCTCAGAATGACTTGCTACAGGTTCCAGTGCATATATAGTGGTGTAACTCGGTGGGTGTTAATTCATAAATTTTCATGCATGAGTAATACTAGGTGTGGCGTGTGAGAGTATAAAAAGGTTCACATGCTTGTGTCACATGCTGAATGCGTCAGACTTGAGAGCCCTGCATTCATTCGATGATCCATTACATCCTTCGAGCCGCACATGGAGAGTTTCATCACGGTGTCCAGGTGATGGCCCAACTGTTTCCAAGTCTGTTTCGCTTCATCTGTCATTTTTCTCGTGGGTGCTTTGGTAGTCCTTCAGTGAGTTTTGATGAATTTTATCTGGTAAAAAAAACACATTTAATCATAGTAAGCCAGAAAAACACAGCTATACGTACCAGATAATCAAAACTCTCCAGGGACTTCCTCCCAGTTTCTCCTCTCTGTGGCTCGGTCTCCAAACACTAAATTAACCACAAAGAGGAGCTCCAATGTTTACTTCCTCCTCTGTCTGAGATGTCATCTTTGTCATTGTTCAGTGTTGCGCCACAGCTTCAGGCGAGTTTGCTGTTGAAGGTTGGTATTTTAAACTTTGGCAAAAGAGACAAAATTTGCTTTGCTAAGTTTCAAGCCATACAACTGTATGTTCCTCATACAATGGCACGTCAAAAATCCCAAATTATCCTCTTTAAACATTGAAAAAAGGAAGAACAAAGCTCCATGTGGATGACTTTTAAAGCTCTTATGTGCACCACCAGAAGCACAACTTTAAACCATGTTGAGTTGCATGATTTAAGTTGTAATTTTACAGTAATGCACTGAAAGACTCCGCCCGGGCAAAAATTTGTCTCATCTTTACTCACTTGCATATAAGAGGGGTTTCTCTAATTGGTGAACCACTGGAACAACTTGTCAGAAGATAGAGCGCAGTCTTTCTTAATCAATAATGACATAAATTAATCAGGAATCCAACATACTTGAAATCACAAAAAGTAGAGAATCTTCCCTTTGATAGTTTATTTTGTCACATTTTTACTTGTGAGTTTGTTTATCCATCTGACAAATTAATAATGAAGACATTAGAGCTGATGTTTGGCAGAGATCAGAAGGAACAACTTGTCCATGATGCTGTTTTTCCTGGCAGTAACCACGGAGCACAGCTATTCTTGAAACTCATCTCCATTTATGTTTGCAGGCACTGCAGTGATACTTTGATTTTTGATGACACATGAAGGTTTGACAGCCCAATGTCTCTCATATGTGATTTACAGAGGAAAGCAGGTACACGCCTCCGGCAAAGAGTTAAAGTTCTGAGCATGATACTGTTTCTGACGTGAGCAGCCCATCAAAAAGAGCAGGATCATTGTGATTTCATGGTCATTAAAGTTTATTTATAGGCAACAGGAACAAATGGCAGAACAGGTGGAGCATTTGTGAAGTACTCAAAGGGTCTTTAGTCTCTTCATAACAGGCTGAATGTAACAGCATCATTAGAGCTGGCGAAAGAGGGAAATGGTAAATGCATTTTTCTGTTACTAAGGGATTTAATCAAAATTGCAGTATTTATTGGCCCTAGATATCTAAGACCTCGCTGTTATGGGAACATGTTTATAGAGCAAATTCAGATAGATGTTAGATGACATTTGTTGGTGAAATATGGGGTCACAACAATACACCTACTGCAAAGCCCCACCTCCTGAATGTATTTGGTCATATGTCCCTCTTTAAAAATGTACAAACTTGGCACAGACTGAACGACATTGAAGCGCTGATGATCCCATCTTAGTGTATGAACTGGAATCATTGTGCTGTGCCTGGGCACACTTGGATCATTTTTAAGCAGAAGATGGCGGTATGCATGCAGTTGGTAAACAAGTCCACATAGAATGAGGTCACTTTCAGACATTTGGTCCAGATCAAACAAACTCCTGTTCCCTTTCATGGAAAGTTTGTTTGATTCAGGGTGAATGTGAAAGCTCACATGAACTCCAGTGCAAACCAAAGGACCAATCTATGGTTCTCTTGAAAATAGGGGGTCTCGGTTGGCTTCAAAGTCATATAAATATACTTATATACGTTGATAAAGTAAGGCAACAGCTATTTATATTCGTCTTTTGTAGTGCTACTGAAATTACAAAAATTTGGCTCTCTTGCAATGAGGATAGTTTCAATATGGTCGTCTCTGCAAGTTGCAAACCTCTGTGTTGATAAATAGATAAATAAATAATATAAAAATAAAAAACAGAACAAAATAAATAAAGTATTGCATTAACTCTTATAAATACTCTTCTGAAAAGTTTCTTGCAATAACATTTGTTATGATATGTCGCTTTACAAATGAACATTGATTGGTTAAACTCTCAGCTTATTGCTTAACTTAAATGTACATTTCTAATGATGTTGAAAGTCATATTAAGTCGGTATGTCAGTCACGCGGACTAAAACAAAAGCTCATCATGTTGAGCTGCCTGTGACTCATACCGGAGCACAGCTCCAGTTGTAATGTGAAGAAAAACAGCACATTTGGACCATTGCTGCAGATTTTATGACAAAGCAACTTCTGCTGTGAATACCTATTATAGTTTGACTCCAGGATGATGTGTTTTTGTTAAATTCACTGTAACCCAGACACTACTCACTTCTGCTGTTATATCAGCTTAAATACTCTCTTTGTGGATCCATCTCAGTGCCCATGACTCTGGTCACATTTACAGAAAAAGCACTCTAATACAAATTACCGTTTTATACAGCCCAATTACATGGTTGTATTCTTTAGTTTCCCACAGAAAAAAAAAAAAAAAACACATTTACTGTTGTCATTTCCCAGAAAAAGCCTGTAAATGTGATCAAACCCTGTCACAACACTGTTAGTGACAGAGTCAGACATTCCCATAGGGAAGTAAGACTTGATAACAGCCTTTCTTTTGCATACTAATGCCTACCTTTACTGCTTTTAAGTAAAAGCCTGAAGAATGTTCTGTAAGAGATGACTCTTTGTGAAAGTGGCCACAATAAAAGCTTTGTATCTGTCTGTTCAGTTAGTATGGACAGAAATGAAATGGTTGTTTGTGGCTTTTATCTGGGACTAAGTCTGCAGGAACAAAAAAATCAAGTAGAAGGAGCAGCAGGTAGTAAGTTTACTACCAATACACATACAGTCTAGATCAAGAGTGGGTAGTTTTAATCACCAAAAGGGCCACATACATTTTTTTCACTGCCCTGATGGCAACACAGCACTTAATTATCAGATATTCTCCCAAAAAAAAACACCCAAAAGACAAATGTAAAGACTTAATTAGAACCAGTTGTGCCAACAGAGCACAAACGAACCTGCATACTTCAGCGTGAAACAGAATTAAAGACAGTTTAAGCCTCTTTTAAATCCTTATTGATGTACTAATAGTTTACTAAATTCTTTCTAAATGAAGTTACAAATAATGTTTCATTATACTCTCAGGTTGATTCACATTTGGAAGATTCTGTCTTGTCTTCTCTTCATGTATACGATTTGTTGATTTCTTTAAATGACTTGTGGGCTGCACTGAGTGAGTTGGAGGGTCACATTTGGCCACCTGGCCTCCAGTCGCCCACCCTTGCTTTAGATGCTTGCTTTAGATGGTGTGGCGCACAACAGATTTGACTTCAAAATTGTTTTAAATTTAATGTTTTCGAATTGTCCAGTGCAGAATGATGAAATGCATTAATATCACCTCTATCTCTTTGGTTTGGTAGTTTTATCTGGCAGCTCTGGAGTCAAACATCCCACAGGTCTAATTCTTCATAAATATTAACAGTGAAGATCACTGTGAGTGGAATTTCATGACATTGCAGGTGTCTTTAGTTTTACTCATTATTCACCAGCCTTTAGTCACATATTTAAACCAACATCTTTGTCATCACATCCTTGATTTGCTCGTGTAAGCTTCCTGCTGTCTGTCTGCACCTCCTCTGTATGCTTCCACTCTCCTGGTTCCATTCTTCTCATTATCCCCTCACATTCTGACCCTATAGCACTCATCTTTTATTCTCTTGCTTTCTAACAAGCTCCTTCTCTCCTCTCACGCACCCTGTTCCACTATTTTCTCTCCTGGGGGTTTCTCCTCACTCCTGCATTTCCTGCTTTTATTCTATCCTCAGCATTCTGCCTCGCTCACTCCATGCTCGTAACATTTTTGTCTTCTCTATCTTTCTATGATTTGTCTGGCCTATGCAAGGTATGGATATGAAATAATGAGATTGCTCTCATGAGGATATAACCACGTGGTTCATAGACACTATGAGTGTTATATATTAAAGGTTGTGTATTCATGCATGTGACATCTTTAGTTTACCACTAGCTACTGATTGAAGTGCACATGTTTTGCAAAGGCCTCAGGAAATGATTTGCTTTAATGTTGACTTACATTTTTGGTGAAATTGAAGAAAATAGCAGCACATTAACTGAGGTGTATGGGGAACACTGCATGTGTGTTTGTATGGCACAGAAGAGTTTGTGAAGGTCTAGAGGATGTCCAAGACCATGAAACGTGCACATGGAAAACTTCAAAAAACATGCAACAAGTTGAACAAATCATTGGAAATGACTGACGACCCAGAAATTAGTAGAGAACAGAAATGGTTCTGCAAATTTTGCATTAAAATGTGAACACATCAAAAGTGTGTGCCAAAGTTGTCCCAAAACTTTAACTCCTGATAACAAAAAAAAAAAAAAAAACACTTTTTGGAAGAAATTGATGGTAAATTATTCCCTTCACAGAGATTCAGGTTTTATGAGGTGGGGTTGCTCGAGGCTCATGGTACTAGTAAATATGATTGTAACTCAAGCACCTGGTTCATTGTTAGGCTTACAATGGCACCATTGACTTGATGGTATATAGCAGTCAGTGGTGCCATTGTAAGCCTAACAATTACCACACTTTAAGGTTAAAACTACAAAACAATAGAGGTCAAACACTTCTCCAACAAAGCCCTTGTGTTCAGAACACTTCTTTCCCCTCATTCGATGTTCTGGTCAGAAGGGGAGGGTCAAGTATAGGTCACTGGTGCACAAACTGATATAAATCTTACTCCTGGGATAAAACGAAGATGAGTTCCTCCTGTGTTTACTCCAGATGCTCTGGTAGGCAAAACAAATGGCCAAAATTCCAGATTCACCACATTGTGTCCCATGACGGGGGCCTTCATTGACTTTAGCTTGTTGTTTTGAATATGGACATTAGGACCCTCCCTTCTGCAGTGACAGAACATCATGTTTACAGTATGAGACACAACAGCTGTTTTAAAGGCTTTTTAAATGTAAAGAGCTCTAATGCAAAGTCCAGAAAAAGCGTTGTTATCAAGTATCACTCGTGACAACAATGGGCCACTGGGTTCCTGGGCAGTGGCTCACAGTAACATCTGATCTGTCCTGCTCCTCAGTTTCTCCAGTCTTCGTCTTACCTGGACACTTCACTTTCTGCAAAAGTTCTTCCTCTGTGTACACCGTTTCATAAAGATATCCTTTTGAGCCCATGATTAACAGCATGTCCTTGTCCCTCAAGTCACAATTGCTCATCTTTGGTTCAGTTTTTCTGAAGTTAGAATTTGCTGTTTCTTCTGACAACCTGACCAGCTGGTGGTGGACGGAAACATAACAACTTCATCATAATAAACTTAATTTCTAAACACAGAGGCTTTTTGGAGGAAATGTGAAACACTGTTAAGAATATTACAGTCGAGACAATCTTGTTTTTGTTTAGTTTTGACCTATAAGTGGGGTAATTACGAAGCTTTCAATGGCACCATTAACAATCCCTGAAAATCTATGCTGAGGGACAAAGCTTGCAATCATATTTACCAGTACCATTGGCCTCGAGCAACCCCGCCTCAAAAGACCTGAACTAACCCTTTCACACCTTAACATCTTTTATACATTTTTCAAGAGTTATTTCTTCTCCTATCTTGTTGCAGGTCATTTTTTTTAATTAAATCCCCCTCCAGGCTGCAGAATTACAGCTTTAAATGCTTTTTTTATTTTTTATGAGCCTTCAGCCTCTGAAGGTTAGAGGTCACATGGACTTTGCATCATGTGTGCTCTCACTTCAGTTGTAAACAAAATGTATGTCTGTGTCCTCTGTGTTGATTTGGAGCACTACGGCAAAGTGACAGGCGGCAAGAGCCTGCAGCTCAGGTTGACTTTTTACTGCGGTGCATCTCACGCCTCGCCATGTGACATTCGAGTGCTCTATATTCAGTCACGTCAGGCCCTTCAAGCCTTCTATAGATCGGAAATAGTGTGTGTGTGTGTGCCGAAGCAATAACTATTCCTAGCCCTCCATTCGCGTATGTGTGTCATTGCCAAGGCTGGATGCAGCCCCACTTGTCAGCTGTTTAACCCTGGAGCGAGCGTAGAAGTCGAAGAGAGCTCGTCAGCGTCAGACTGCTCATTCCCTCTGCTGGCTTGTCTGTGGAGAGTTCACAGTCTCCTCCACGCCGCACTGCTGCAGACTTCAGCATGTGACTGTGGGCGATTCTGCTCCATGACAGAGAGAAAATGGAGGAATAGATCAGTGTAGCACTGGATTTGAAGGTATTACTCTGGTTTCAATCCTTGCTACAGTGAAGTCAGAAATGATGTATGCAGACACCAAAGGGGACATTTAATGGGGTTTCCTCAGTATCTCCTGGCCTACAAAAGATGGAATAAGCCACTCTAGTTCTTTGTTTGTCTCGCTTATGTCTGAAAACATGAAATCTGACAGTCTGTTCAGGATCTGTTCTCATTTAAACATCACAGGGAGTCCTTATAGTAGTACATATCATGCTTACCTGGTCTCTCCACCCATAGATTTCCACCTGTATCCCTGGTAAGCACACTATATATTGTAAAACCATCAAATGAAGCCGTGTGATCTCAGCATTGAATTTGTTGGTTCTTCTGATGACATGACAGACAGAGAAGATGTGTTAATGCAAGACCTAAGGCCGTCTGACCAATAGAAGGTGCTGTGTTACTAAAACCGTAAATCCCCAAATAAAGAAATACGGGTGCAATGTAAAAAAAAAAAAAAATCACCCCCTCTCACTGTGAGTTGAATTATGTAATTAGACTAAAGCTGTTTGTTGACTGAGGCTGCAAAGATGTGATTGAGGCCAAAAAAATCATCTTTTCCCTGCATACAGTCATTTGGTCGTCAGATTGCTGCAGCAAGCCTCAAGTGGACACTCTAGGTACTACAGGTTTGTCACTTCCACATTGGCCTCCATTTTGCCACCTGTAGCACACATACAGATTGCACTTGTATCAACACACCCCTGACCCCTGAATGAGAAGAGGGCCATCAAAAGGAGCTTATTTACTTTCAGTTTACAGTTCATCAAGAAAACTCCCCTGGAATTTGATAAATATTATATTTCGACCAAAATAAAAACTGCAGTAGCACTTTTCACAGTGCATTTATGCAAAATTGCCACAATAAACATCTGTCATCATTGCATCTTGAAGCATTCTCATTATTTCGAGGTTTTTCATAAATGCAAAACTGGGGAGATTTAGTTGAGGGAAGTATAACTTTGTTTTACTACTGCTGAAATGTTTTTGAGCTGTTTCAATATGCAGCTTCTGGTCAGTAATGCATCCTACTTTGCTTGTACCTATTGGCTCAGTCGACCTGGGGTTAAATTCGAGAAATAATATGATCACACTGACATTTTACATCTTTAATTGTCTGTACAAATAAAAGGTTGCAACAAGTCTTAAATCGAGTTGCACCTCCTAGTTGTTGAGAGATGTGAATTAGGTCCAAATCTGTCCTAAAATATGTCTCGAATATAGCCAACAGTAAAGGTTAAAATTATAGCTAGATATGTGCAATATTTAGAACAACTGGTGAGAATATTGTGGAAACAATGCTAACTTAACTGTGTTCTAGAACCAAACAGAAAACAGAATGATGGTCTGGGCAGGAACTCTGCTTCAAGAAAACTAAGAACACATTCACACTTTTGGCCAACTTTTGCTGACGTTAAGGGAAAAGTTATGCTAAGTCAGGCCACACAGAACTAAGTTAACCTCAGTTTAATGACACCAAAGTTTGTAGTGCACATAGAAACATTTAGCACTTTCTTAAGATTGACTTATTTTGATCCATCACACTTGTAAATGTCAGCACAAGTCGACCTGTGCTTACCTTTGCTACTCTCAATTACAGCTGCATTCATCCCTGTCAGCTCCAGGGCCTCCCCCATCAGGACTAGGCTCCTGCCCTGTTGTATGACTCAAAGGGCCCTATTTGGGTCAAAATACTGAAAAACGCCACAAGAGGTGAAATGGAATAAACATTTGCTTCATATGGTGTTCCTTGACTGACGATGTGAAACGTTTGTACAATGATAATGATGAGCACCAAGCTTTGTAGGCCAAGGTGGGAACCTCGTTACCCATGCGTTAGATCTACATTAGCAAATGTTTAAAATTTTTTTACAATGAGTCGAGGGCCGTTGGGACACATCATACTCCACCAGCACATCATTTCTCTTTACTTTGAATACATTTACTTGCATTGAACAGAGCAAAACACCCTGAGAAAAGACATTCACAGAAATTTTGAGTGTTTGTCAATGTTGGTCAACATCACCTGTTATATGTTAATGTGTGAATGCAGCTTGAGAGATATTAATAAATGTAAATTTGGTTCCAACAAGATCTGACACATTAAGTTTAAATTGAAGATGGATTGGCACGGAAGTGACAC
This sequence comes from Cetoscarus ocellatus, assembly GCA_037902135.1. Taxonomy (NCBI): domain Eukaryota; kingdom Metazoa; phylum Chordata; class Actinopteri; order Labriformes; family Labridae; genus Cetoscarus; species Cetoscarus ocellatus. The sequence goes on from JBAMNC010001228.1 coordinate 113,694, forward strand.
AAAGAAATATGAAGGAAGGAAACAAGCATGACAAAGGACAGAGTCATTCTTCCTGGACAGTACATGAGGCCTTCATACACTTTGTATTTCTCCTTCTCAGATTCCCCTCTTTCATTGCCTCCCTCTTTCTGACTACTGAATACCAATGCAACACATTAAACAGTCTCGAGAGGGGATACAGCTAACAAGACTCAGCAGTCACTGGCTGCCTACCAATAGAGGCTTATAGCATAAGACTGGCTCGCAAGAGAAAGGCGGAGATTAGAGTGGTATTCAGCTAACCCTCTCCGGCCCTCTGTTCATTTAAATGGAGGAGGAGACAAAGAGAGAAAGAAAGAGGTGAGAGAATTGCAGACTGAATGAGATAGAATGAAAGGGGGAATAGGAAATAAATAGATAATCAGGCAGAGAGGAGCCAGCAGAGATGCAGGCTGATATAGATGTGGGCACTGCAGAGGTCCTGTGTTTTATTATGAGGAGCTTCAGGGCTGAAAACACTCAGAGGAAAGTTTGGTCTGGGGTTTTTGTTCTCTGTGCACGGCAGGTTACAGTAGATGTTTTGATTATGTTATATATGTATGATCAATCCGTGTTCCTGGAGTGTTCTTTCTTGCAGGGTTGGCAAGGCCCGAGGGTTTAGGTTTTCAAAAAATGATAAAAAAAATCCAGAGATGTAGAGTTGAATAAGTGAGCTTTCCAGGCCTCTGCTGCAAGCTTCTCATGTCTGCTTGAGGCTTGAAGCTGAGGGCAACAAGGAACGCTTGTGGCATTACAAACCAAAAGGTTGTCTGTGCTTCAAGTCAAACACCCTCTCAAATTTACCATCATGTGGCAAACTGTAGAAGTTTGAGTGTGTTTGACTTTAACACAACTTTTGAGGACTTAAAGATGACAGCTACAGCAACCCACTCCTATTTTATAAAAACTTTTCAGAGGCGAATTGCAACAGGCCCACTTATGTCCCTGTGAGGTCTAAATGGCGAACACATGGATGGGTTTACATGGTACAAGGATAACGCATGATGCTGGAAATATAAAATAAATAATCAAAAACCTTCAATTTTAACTTAATATTTTGTTTAAACTCACTTGAATGTTGTAGTTTTACCCAGGTAATTTTAACTGCAGTTAATTTATTCATTTATTTATTTATTTATTTTTTGAGCTTTAGAATTTTTGTGTTGATTCATTAAAAAAAAATGTTTGTCCACTGACTGGCTAAATTTTGGTTCTAGGATAAGATTTAATATTCTTACTTAATCTCAAAATTATATCAGAAATATCAGAAAAGGTATTACAACAAAATAACCAACATTTTTTTCCTTTTTGAGCGATTCTTCCATGTCTCAAGTTATGTGCAAAAATGTGATAAAATAAAAAAAAAGGAGACATGGAAGAAAGTGTTCTTTCTTTTAAAAAATTGTGTAGATACTTCATGTACATAGTTGAATTTGGTCTAATGTTACAGAAGCACAAAAAGGTTGCATCTGCTGGACAAAAGACTTTGGAAGAATCTTCAACTTTTATTGGTTAACTCAAAAATCAATCCCATTTAATCATACATTTAGCATATTAGTACTTTGTGCTTTCATGTTTTGTTTTATGGTTGAGTGCATATTAATTAAGTACAGCAATTATCACCAGTGTATTGATACAGCAATTAGGTAAATTCAAATATATATATATATATATATATATATATATATATATATATATATATATATATATATATATATATATATACCTACATCAGGCAGCAGTTTAATGTCACCACAAAATTCACAAACATATAAAATCAAACAAACCAAAACACTGGCATATGAATCATCTACTCAGCAATGGCAACATGATGAGCTTTAGACTAATTAGGAGTTAAAAACATGGTGCTGTACCTTTAAAGACAGCTAGAAATTTTAATGGCATCAGCTACAACTGACACAAAAACAAGCCTCGAGTTTCTCTGTTACTTTCATGAAGAAATGTATTCATACCGTATCCTCTGCATCTCATCTGTACTTTTCCATACTCATGTGTATCAGCTTCTACTGGAAAGTAAAAGGCATTACAATTTGATAGCAAAAAAAAGGACAAATTGCAAAAAATGTAATATTTAGTTGAAGACTTCATGATCATGTGTAAAGGCTTGTGAAAAAAAATGCAATATAGTGTGGGGAATTAGTTTGCACAGTTTGTCCCCTTTATGCTCAGAGATTATTCATCTTTCTCATGTCAAGTGTGCAGCAGTTTTTCCTTCATGTTCATGATCTTAGTCGCCTGATTTGTGTTTTTTTCACCTCCTCACTGCCTCTTCCTGCTGCTCCTGTTTGTTTATTACCTGACTGCTCACCTGTGTCTGCAGCTTGTCTTTTTTTAAGGACTGTCTTTAACGCCCTCAGTTCTGTCTACCATGTTCCGCTGTCTGAGCTGTCTGCCAAGGTCCAATTTAATGTTTTTCTATCTCCTTCTAACTCGACAACGCTTTCTTCAGGCAGAGAAAATTAGCTGCTGTGGCAGATTTTGTCCCTTGGAACTTATCTGGGCTGAAACTGACGAGAGTCGCTCTGACAGATTCATGATACTGTGACTAATAGGACGTGCTTGTAAATCATTAGATCTTAAAGTTTTAGAAAGTTTGCAGGGTGAGAAAGCACCTTTGTGAGTTTGAGTTTATCCTTGCAGTCACAACAAAAAACCTGCTCACTGACTGTTAGGTTCCTCCTCCGTTTGGTATTCAGGATGATTTATGAGCCAATAGGGGTGTCAGTCTCTTCTTTGCAGGATGGTTAAATCCAAGTCTTGATATTTACTGAAATATAAAGGGAAAAACATATATAATATGGGATCCCAAAAGCTGTTTCTTTTGTATTTATTTGAGCATGACGTTAGTTCTGGCAGGACATGGAGACAAGGGTGACAGCAAGCTATTAGCTGCCATTGGCTTCATGCACACAGACTGCTTTACTGAAGCTCATCTTGCCTGCCTGCCTACTCTTTTCTGCTTCTGCTGCAAGCTGCTTTGCAACCCTCCTCCACTCCAGCTCCTGCTTTATGCCATTTTCTGTCTCAATCAATGCCATGTCGACATTGATTTTTGCTCTGGGGGGAATTTGCTGCTTCTTTCCCTGCCTCATGCTCTCCTATGGGCGAAAAGACAGCAAGAATATGCAGGACTCTGCACGTGAAAGGGCAGAGAGAGCTCCATCAGAGCCATACTGCCAAATTCAAATAATGCTAATTTAAACGGATAATAAATCATAATATGAATAATTGTGAATAAGCTTAGTTTATATTTCTGCAAATACAGATTAGTCAAAATAACTTCTCTGGTTTCTCTTCTTGACAAGAGGTCCTGACAAATTCTTATTTACTTTTATGAAACTAAAAAAGGGTAAAACATTGGTGGACGATTGTGTCAGTGTAGGCAGTAGGTCAGCATTTAACCCAAACAAAACCAAACCAGTCTTTTGTGGGGATGGATATAAAACTCAACTAAACTCAACTCACCTTTATTTATAAAGCACTTTAAAAACAACCACAGCTAAAGTGCTGTACATAAATAGACAAAACAACGCAGACATAAAAACAATGAAAACAAGGGATGAAATAATGCAGGTATAGACTCTAAAATATTTGTTTAAATGTGTTTTAAAAAATTAAATAAAAGGATACAGTCATCCTTTTAAAACTAAACAACATTCAATCTTTGTTATTCAACAGACTCTAATTAAATTATTTTTATTTCTCTACAGCCCTGTAATGATCCACAGTTCGGTGGTTGGGAACCTCTGGCCTAGAGTCTATGCTACCTCTCTTGTTCATGTGTTTGGGGTCAATGAAAGACTTTAAATCTATAAATAGTTTGTTTGAGTTTAAAGAGATGAATGGTATCTGTACTAGTATTGGTATTGAAAAAATTACTGCAAAAGTCTGGTATTTCCCATCACGACCTCACACATCTGAGTAAACACATATTTGTATTTGATTTTAAGGACTGATAGAGTACATCCCCAATCACTAATGTTGAAAAACTTTTTCCATAAAGAAAACCCCCGATTCTGTCTGATATGCTCCTGCCCCTCTCAGGCCCCCTCTCCCATGTGGACCAAGTCTGCTCTGAATAGTTGCCCGGTCTGTCTTTGGTCCATTCAGAGCTATACTCTGCTATGTTTTCAATGACTCTGTATTCATTCTGTGGTTCATGCTCTGCAATGGGCTTAAACTCCAGCCAAAGAGATGGTAGGATGTCTCACTGGCACTTTGATTAAAGGTAATTTAAGGAACAAGTTGTTTTCTGAGCTGTAAACAGGGGGAGATGGAGTGGTCCTGATGCTGTAGGCTTTGTCTTGTGCAAAGAAGCAGGTGGAGGAGGCGTGTAAAACACCCTAAGGTGCATGTAATATGTAAAAGTACAACAAAGACTCTTAATGGGAGAAAGCAGACAATCAAGAAAACAGCCCAAATGGCATATCCACAAACAAACTGCAGATTTTCATCATGTTTCATCAAATGAAATATAATTTAAGGGTTTATTTCCCTAAACGTATCATCAAAATACAACTTATTCAAAACATATTCATATCATTTAGGGCAGCAGCGTTTCAGTGTACAGAGACTTGAGATGAATTTGGGGCCTCCTGGGTCTTCTCTGCGGTAACAGTTGGCAGTCTTTAATTGGTTACATTTGGATCCATCTCTGCCTGTAAAGAGTGAATAAACTCTATCATCAAGAGTGTTTTGCAGAGCTGGAGATGTTTCCTTGAGGATTTCATGGCAGCACAGTAGAATAAATGTAAAGACAGCAGGCTTCTGACTGAAGCTCATTTTAGAGCTCTGGACAGCTGGAACAGGCTGCAACTATCAAGTTACCCTTAGGCAAGGCATTAACCCCGGCCTACCACCATATAAATACTCAAGTAGGGTCAGTAAAGTGGTTGTATGGCAGAAAAATGGAAATAGCAAAGAGGCAAAGCATCACAGCTGAGTTATAATTAAAATAAATGTAAATGTGTGAATTTACTCAGAGAGAAACACATTCACAAGGCGAGTATCTACAGTTATGGCTCTAATCAGACATTAGCAACACTGAACACATCACAACAACACAAAACTGCCAAAGCCACGGGTGTAAGCGTAACAGGAATGTAAATTACGCCCACTCACAACATTAAGAGATAAAATGAAATAAAACAAACGTAAATAGAGGAATAGTGAGGGGAAAATGCTGTTAGAGCGATCTCTCTCTGAGAGCGGTGCTGTGCCGTCCCTCTTGTTTCTGCCTGGAGGGATTTAATGCTTCACTTTTCCCAGAGTACACAAGGCGTAAGGAAGGAACAAGTATATGGGTCTTCAAACTAACAGGCTGAAGTGGAGGAAAGGTACATGAAAAGTTCATGGCCTGAGTTTAAACCACTTTCAGGTAAAACAAAGAGCTATTTTCATGCACTTAAACCTGGAGCCAGGGTGGATTTTTGGGGTTATATATCCCAGAGGATGGCTTTCAGTGTGCGTGACTTTGCAAACACTGCTGTCTGATTTTAGGTTATGTCCACATACAGGTGTGTATTTTTAAAACTAAGATTGTTCTCCACAGTTTGAGAAAATAATCCTGTTCCCATGTGAACTTAAAATATATATGTATTTGCCCACATAAAAACAGAATAATTTCTATACAACACATTCCAAGGAGTATATGATTATTATTGTTATTAGGCCTAGAGATAGGCCAATGAGTGGTAGCAACATTGATTTTGATGCATTGTTATTTTTTATTTTGCTTTATTACATTTATTTATTGTATTGTTAGTGCAGTGTCACAATAAAAACTAGAAAGCACTCGGAGAGTGCAGACCTCTGCCATGCGCCACGGTTCCCCCTATTTGTCATTTGCACCATAAATATTAGTCCCACATTTATTTTGACTACATTTTTAGATTCCTTGACCATGAAAACATACCACTGGCAACTGAATTCATAATGATATCAACATCAGTTCAGCAGTTATTCACGAAAATCGAATTTTCCTTAATGGCGGTTTTCTTCTGGATCTAGCTCCCTAGCTTTTGAAGATACAGCGAATCCGTTGGCACCTTCCAAATTCCACAATTCCTTGGCTATATTATGGTGTTTGTTGCATGTTTATAGCTTCATTTGTTCTCTTCCTACGATAAAAATTCCAAAGGTCCCCTGTTTTTTCATATTCTTTATCATAGTATCTGGAATTATTCCTTTATCCGGATCAGTCCTTGACATACTGCCCTATCTCCCAATGTTAAAGAATCCTTTAAAAAATTCCTGGATCCAGACGGATCGCTTCCAAAATCGAATTATTTGTTCCTTATCCCAATCCAGACATTCTCTGTAAATTTTATCAATATCCATCCATAACTTTTTGAGTAATGTTGCTAACTAACTAACAGACAGACATACAAACAAACCCTCCCAAAAACATAACCTGCTTGGCGGAGGTAACTAAATAAATAAAAAATGTACACTTGTGCTCCTAAGAACAGAAATGCCAGCATCCTTAAATCAACTATAATATATATCTGCAAGACCTCTTTCATGATGTCTTGTGGGGGTTTAAAAATGAGGGCTTAATCTGTTGGGGAATAGTGGACAGCTAGCAGCTAATGCTGTGTGATTCAATGTGATATCTAAACACTTCAAATCCTGACATTAATCATCAACCTTCTTACTTCAAATTCTGGAATTTTACTTTTTAGTATTTTTTTCTGAACAAAATATTAAATTAAACACTTAATTCATTCATCTAATTGAATGCTTTATTGTCTTTAAACACACTGGCATGAGAAGAACATGCAAAACAAAAAGTTTTCATGGGTTTCAGAGGAAACAAAATGAACCTTTTTAGACAATCAGGGGTCCAGAAAATGATATTAAAATGATTCCCTTGTGATGCTGGTGTTCAACTATTCCATCATCTGCTACCCTCTGTAGGACACTGACAGACTCCTCGTACTGTAAACCTGAAGCCAGCATGTAAGCCTTGTGCGCAGATGTGTGTTTCATTTGCTGAGCCGCTTGGATGGCTCCGTCAGGGGAGCTGTCCACGGAGAACTGATGGTCAGCCTGCTGGGAGAGCCTTGTCCTCACCTTCACCTCCCTCCTTCAATCCCTGGACCCTGAGGATGTGACACTGCCGTGGCATGTTGTGTGTTTGGTGGGTCAGAAACTCTGACAGTCTGGTTTAGTTTTTCTGTTCTGTCCAGAACACCCAGAGAGAGTCTCTGTGACAGTGAGAAGACTGGATCAACCCTCTGCAGCCAATAGTCCCGTTTTCTATAAGGTGATGGGACAAGCTCTGTGAACCTGCAGGAGCTTTACCACTTCTGCTGTCAGCTTCATGATGCTGTGTGGTCTGCTTGTTTCTGCAGCAGCTGATGTTTGAGTTGATCTGGACTCCAGAGGCTAAGGTTCAGATCTTGATAGTTCCATGTGCGTGCATAATGCTGTCTCCTCTTGGTCATTCATCTGATTGTTGACTCCTTAATCTTTTCTTTGTATGTCTGTCTCTTCCTGTCCTACAATCACCAGACTTGGCATCAGCTGAAGCAGTTGTGATGTGATTAAACTCTCCTGAGCTGTTGATGCTGCTGCACTAAAGAACTTCCTAATGCTCTCTGGTGTAGAGGACTTGGAGCCACTGACAAGAGTTTCTGCTTTGCTTGAGTCGCTGGCTGGGCTCACATCTTCCACAGCTGCCTCCCCTGGATTATACAGTGATGGTGCAGGTAGACTACTGGCTGAGTCAGGCTTTCCTATCCACTTGAGGGGCAAGTCAAGCTCTTAGATCAGGTTGTGGAGAAGGAGCAGGCTCATATAAGGACCTCTCCTTCTGCATCTCTTCCACCTGCTCCTTCACCTCTTCAAATCTGGTCCCACACTGTAAGATCAGGCTGTCAAAATGGCTGACTCCCGCTCCAGCATCAGATTTTGCTTATCCCTAACTATTAGGTATCTCCTTTCTAACAAGTCCAATTCCTGAGCAAGCTTTTCGATCCCCTTTGTCTGTTCAGCAGGTTTGAGCTGGTTGTTCTTCAGGTGAAGCTCTAAAGTCTGAAGTTTCTGGAGGAACCCCTCCGCCTGACTCTTGATCTCTGCCATTGTAGCATTTTCAATTAGCAGTCCTCCTGCAGCTTTTTGACCAGCATGTGGCCTGCTGCTGTTTTATATATATATATAAACACCTGCTTGTCTCGTTCATGCATTGTGTTGTCATTTGCTGCTTTTGCCCTCTTTCTGCCAGTCAGGGCATCATATGGTAAAATCATCCTCTGCTGATGAGTCCATGTAGAACAGATCTCTAAGATCTACCTCCTTTGCTCTGAGGGGTCTAGGATCAGAGAATTCATAGCACTCAGGATCTTCACCAGCAGTTTCCACAACTCCATATATCCTCAAGTGCTTTGGCAGTTCTACAATGCCAACCTCACCGACCTGAGCAGCAGCCATTATCCGTCCATACCTGTTCTGTCTCTTCATCTCCACGGATGTGAGCCAACTTTTTTGAATTAAGGACTCTTTTCATTCTTTTCAGATAAAATCTGCCCAATACAACATACATTTTTTTGTCAGCAATACATAAGTCTAGTTTCAAGAACTAATTTCACTTATTTAAGGAGAAAAGATTGATTTAACTGTTGCAACGCTTCCTCACGCTTCGCTGCAAGGCCACTGGACGCGCTGGCAGAAGGAGGCAGTGAAACGTTGACACTTTCTTTCAAAGCACTACCCTCAGCTAGTATGACAAAATTATTCCAAAATAAGAATGAAAGTAAACTGATTAATAACAACATCCTATGAAGTTCAGCTTTAGTTAGAAAGTCTGCTTAATTCAAGTCAGACAGATGGCGTTGTGGCATCCAGAGAGAGAAGTGTAGTTAGGCGATAACAGACGCATTTCACTTCTGAGACACGGCGTGCTTTTATTTATAATCGTGAGCAATTTTATCAAGTCCAAGCTTCCACACTGACAGCGTGAAGAGAGAGAGAGCATTACTTACACCAAAAAAAATAAAGCCTCAAAATATTGCAACTTTTGCTGCAACTTATAGAAAATCTTGCTCAATCAAATTTTTTGTGCCACAACAACCACAGAAAATTCCCTGGAGGGGCTGATTTATGCAGAGCACAGACAGAAGGCTCTGTTAATATTTGTATGTGTGTCTGTCAGTGGAAATAATTCAGTTGAGGATAGGGATTATAATGCAGAGACCGTCTCATATTGTACTTGAAAGCCCCTTGGTGTGACGTCATTCTGGCTTTGTCCAACATTTTGTCTATGGTCCCTCTGGGAGCATGACTGAGCCCTCGATGTGCAAAGGACTTGAGTCCGGGCTGAGGTCTGAAAATATTTGCATGGCTCCATCTCTAGGTTTTTATAGCTTCGTGTCGAAACCCTGAGTACGGTCCACCTGTTTTTAAAGCAGCTCCAGTTCTCAGTGTTTCCCAGTTAACCGTCTGAAAAATCAACACACACATTATTCTGTTATGACTGGAGAAAAATGATGTCTTTGCTGATATTACTTGGCGGTGTCTATTTTAAACAACTGGTCGTGCAGCATCCTGTTTGTTGTTGTGATCCATAACACTTCTTTCCACAGAATATATACAACAGGCACATGAAACATCAGACTTCAGAGTGAAAAATAATTATTTGTTTGACAAAAACTGTTTTTCTTGTCCATCAAAACCACAACATGAAGCTGAAATCTAATCATTACAAACCTTTGTTGTTCTTCTTCATCTCTCTAATGGAGTAGAATAAGAACGTCACTTTTTAAGTTCTACATCCATAAATAAGTCCCTCCATTGCCCACTCACTGTTCTTGCATCCTTTCAGCGTCCCTACTATTTTTTTTTCTTTATGCATCCCTGTCACTTTCCCTTTGTTCCCGTTTCACTTTCTCTCTCCTTGTTTTCTGTTTTTGTGCTTTCTCTTTTTTGTCCCGTTTTACTACGTGTCCTTACATTTCTGCAGCTATACAAAAGTCTCATTTTAATGTGCTTTTTACCTGTTGATGACTGAGGAACAGGTTTTAGTGTAAGAGCTCTGGGGCTCCTCAAAAATCTGCACAACAAAACACCCACTCTGTAAATCACATTAGTCGGCTGATAAGCCCAATTTTACCTGAATGAAAGTCAGAGCTCGAAGCTCACAGGTCGCTCGAGGCTCAGTCCTGGCTGCAGTCACCAGAGTTCAGCCCCGGCCTGCCTCAAAGACTCAGTCCAATATAAAAGAAGATTTAAAGGTGTTTGAAAGTAGGGCTGCCATCAAATTACATTTTCACCTCACAATTATTGTGGCTTAAAAATATGATAATGATATTATAGCAGCAAACACTGTTTCTTAAATGAATGATGCTACTGAAATTAAAATCTAGACCATAGTGCAAAAGAAGTGGGTAATGTTAAAATTTATGAATGCAGCGTAGCACGGACTGTTGTGCTTGGTGCTGTTACAGGTTAATTTTGTCTGTAGACGACAGAAGATGGCACAAAGATTTGGTAAAGACAGTGAGGATGCTCAAGAGAGTGAATGTCCTGGGTGCCCATGCACATCAAAAACTTCTGAAAACATTCAACAGAGTGAACGACTTGGCATAAGAGAGAGAGAGCAGAAATGAGACAGCTCTGCTAAATTTTCTTGAAATTTGAACATGACAAAAGCGTGTGCCAAAGTTGTCCAAAAACTTCTGACTTCTGATCAAAAGAAGGAATTCAAGCAGATTTGGGGAGACATTTTAAACTAATTCAGGATAACAAGATGAAAGTCAATATATTGGAGAACATCATCATCATCACCAAGGATGAAGAAAGCATGACAAAGAAAGTTCAAACTCAAGGCCATGTTGGTGTTCTCTTTGACATTAAGGAGATCGTTTTGGAGGTGTGGGTTCTGAAGGGTCAATGGTGAATCAACATGATCGCAAACAGGTTCTAGAAAAACTGAGAGAGAAAGTCTGAAGAAAGGGACCACAGCCGTGGAGAAATGGTTTCACTCTTCATCAAGACAATGCTCCAGCCCACACTGCACTCTCGGTAAAGCAGCTTCTTTCCCAAAAACAAATCACAGAGCTGATCACCCTCCCTGATCACCTGATCAAGCACATGTGACTTTTTTTGGTTTCCTAAGATCAAATCTGTGCTCAGAGGAACACATTTGGAGTCTGTCAGAAGTTAACAGAAGAACCACAGAAGTTTTAAGACAACTGTCTGAAGAAGACCTGCTGCACTCTGATAAGTGAAGACCTGGATGTGGTGGTGTGTTGATGAGGAAGGAAGAGACTGAAGGAGGAAGACACTGAAACATGTTTATTACTTCCACCAAGGAGGTTATGTTTTTGCCAGCGTATGTATTTTTTTTCTTTTTGTTTTTGACTGTCTGTCTGTTTGCTTTTTAGCAAGATGACACAAAAACTACTGGACAGATTTTGCTGAAATTTTAAAGAGGCTTTGGTAATGGCCCAGCTTAAAAATGTTCAGATTTTGGTTATGATCCAGAAAACCACCATTAGGGTGGTTTTTGCTCAATAACTGTCTAACTAATCATGATATCAACATGATTCTGAGTGCTAGTTGTGGGTTTTTAGAGTCAAGGAATCATATTATGATGGTATCTTCATCATGTAACATTTTCTTACAGATGTAACAACAATATGTGAGCTAACTTGGCTGAGGTTTGCACTCTGTGGGTGCTTTCTAGTGTTTAATTAAATTTTATTACAGCATCATTTTTTTAACAGCCATACTGTGTATATACATAATTGAAGCACCTAATCAAATGTCTCTAAGCACCCTTGATTGTGTCCCTTTTGAATTATGAGATATAGAAAACAAATCTCTAACTGCTATACACCATGTGCTTACTTTGGAGAACTCACTTCTTGTCAACATAGATCCCTCACTCATTTTTGTGATGTTTCATAGGTTTGCTTAAAAGTTCTACAAAAGGTCTGCTGAGATGTACATAAAGTACAAAAAACTCTCAGAGCAAAGTTAAATGGCTTTAAAAGCTATGACAGAGAGCACTTTTAGATTTAAATGGCACAGTTTTATTTTTAACAATCTGCAGTGAAAGTTTAAAGGTGCACCACAGGACATGAAGACCTATTTGTGTGCACAGGGGAGAAGGTTTCTGTGCATTTGCAGTCATAAATGAGAGCGTCCATGCATTTATGTGACTCACAAAAGATGCAAATAGCATTCTCAGCAGAGAGATTGCCTGATGCAGTCTTATTGCTAAAGTTCTGAAGCCTCTTTACTGCATCAGAGCACACATCTCAGAGAAACACTTCTGTTTTTACAAGCTGCTACAGAAACTTTTCTTTGCCATCAAGAAAAACCGCAAAAGGTCTTTGAAGACCCTAACCATCTGCTTTTGTTTGCAGCGCGGAAATTAAAGAGAAACCTTATAAATATGTAGAAATGTGTTAAACAAATGTACCCGGTATGATGAAATATAAATGACTGCTACATTAGATTTCCTTCTCTTACATTTTTAATGTGTGAATGCATAAAGTGAAGAAAATCACTGTTTGGAGTGCCTATTCAACCAATGCATGGTTTATGATTGGACTTGTTCTGCCTTTTTCACTCCAGCTCTCGGCTACTTTTGATCCAGATTCAAATGTTTGCACAAATATTCTTCCACCTCTCCTGAATGCAAAGTTCACATGTTCATATTCCTTAAAGAGGTTATATCGCAATTTTTTTTTTAGGTCTTGTGCCCCTTGGCAACTTGGATGCCTTGCTGCTACTAGAAAAGCACTCCGAGAGCGCAGACCTCCACCAAGCAGCTCAGTTCCACCCATAATTTGTGATTTCCACCCAACATTATAGTCCTATATTTATTTTATATGCACATTGGGAAATGAAAAATATCAGTCTGCAAGAAATGTGATTGTTGTTGATATAAATGTCATCCAATAGAGTGACGTAGTCAGTAGTGGGCCTTGTTGACTGAACCAGTTTGCTGCCGCTTGTACAGATGTTGGTGTTGTGCGTGCCGCAGGGCTTCCAGTGGGCGATGTCGCCAGCCTGTCAGTCGGAGCAAAACCACGGCGCTTCGGTGCACAGCGCGTTCGCTCTATGTGGATTTTGGGGGTTAGGTTTTTACACACACACAGACTTCTGCTATGACGGACTATTTGTGTATCGACATTATCAGCAGCCTTGTTTTGAGTGATTAAGAGGCTTGAAGGACAGCGAGCGAGCAGAGCTGCTGCGTATGTTTCTGTAACGTTAGTGGGCTCACAGTAATGTTACTGGTAGCTGGGGGTTGTAGAGGACTGGGATGTTTATTAAAATTTCAGGAGAGTCTACCCCCTTAATTTATGTTAGAAACCAAGGCTCCAGGAACAGAGCCAGGCTTTCTCCATCAGCAAAACTTTTCCTCGTCTCTGCTGTGACTGTGAGCAGAACTCTGCATGCACACCTTTCAGTGCTGATCAGCTGTTCGGCGTGCCGTGAGACAGCAGAAGGAGCGGTGTGGAGAACTCCTCCCATGGCATTGCAAGGGAAGCAGGGAAATGTGGTGACATAGGCTTGAAAAAATAGACGTCAGTTTGCAAATAAACTACAATTCCCATAATGCTGTAAATGAATGGGGTTTGCCATTATAAACTTAAATGTTCTTTTGTGACGTCAGTCTGGATTGGATCAGCACCAAAATGTAATGGCTTCTTCCTTCGACCAAACCACACCTCTGGTAAAATTTCATGTAAATCCATCCAGTAGTTTTTGTGTAACCTTGCTGACAGACAAACAAACAAACAAACAGACAGACCCTGGCGAAGGAAGTCATTCCTAGCTATAGTCAGAGCAGGAGACATTCATATTAATTCCATAAGGCTGTGATATCTGTCAGCTTGTGTTGCAATATGGGTTGGGTGTGCTGGACACAGCCAAATGCACGCAAAAGCAGAGACAGTCACAGCACTCATGTCCTGTAAGTCAGCCCCCCCAACATTACACCTCTGAGACTATCTCTGGAGCAGAGGGGATCACCTTGATTACCCCGTTCTATCTGTGGGACCTTCACAGTGGAGGCCAAAAATCATGGGTGTAATTACTATGGCTTGAAATGATGGCATTCTTCTCCATTCTGATGCTTCATTTTAATCTGCAGATTTTCCTGACCACATCTACATGCCTAAACATTAGGTTGCTGGTATCAGTGTTAGTTTTGACAGCACTTTTCAATTTAGTAAGTTAAAGTCTTTTGCCTAAAATTTCTTTTTGTTTTATTCATAATTTAGTCATCTAAATTGGTTTCATTTCAGTCTAGTTTTAGTTGATTGAATTTCACAACATTTTAGTCGACTAAAATGAAGTGTAAAGTGTAAGACTTTTTTTTATGTTTCCTTGAATTTCTGGTCATGTTTTACACTTGGATAAAATGAAACATCTAATAACCCTTTATCGAATGCTAGTAAAGTTTGAATGTATAAATTAGGTGTCATCCCTCTTAACTCATCCAACCTTTCCACACAACCAAAGTAGCTGTGACTGGATATATTCCTAACATGGCCAAATTAGGTCTGATAGGATTAAGTCTGTCAAACATTTTACTCTAGTTTTTATTTGTTGATGAAAATGTCAATTTAGTTTTAGTTTTTGTCCATGTGCACTTGATTTTATTATTTACTGTCTAGTTTTCATCAGGGGAAAAAAGGTTGTTGATGAAACTATGACAAAAATAACTAGTCAACAAACTTAACACTGGCTGGTATGTGGTTGAGTGATTAGCCAATTGCATCAGTGAAGATTTGAACAGGTGTATCTTTCACATCCCTAGTTTTTCTCATAAAAAACGTGTGAAGTTCCCATGTACTCTGTATATGTTTAGTTCTCTGTGTGTCTGAATAAAGCCTGTACTGTTCCCTTTAGTATGTATCTGTATGTTCAAATATACGAGCTCTCAGCCTGTGTGTGTGCATCAGTGTGCATCAGTGTGCGGTGTGAAAGAGACCATCATCCTTCACAATTCAAACCAATTTCATCCAATAAGGCAAAGGAGAGTGAGATGAAGCGTTCCATTTCACTTGCTCTTGAACACAAAACGCTCCTTCACGCTCTCTCGACCAAACACACACTCACCGTCTCTGTGACACTCAGAGTCTCTTCAAGGTCAGAATGTAAAGGAAAGCAATGAGCTGTGTCCCCGTCCCATCTGTCCGTCTCAGATATACATCCATTTATGTCTCTGACTGTCTTCTTCAGGCTCTCCTGTAGTTTAAGGTGATAAGAGGTTTCAGTGCAGCTCAGTCAGGGAACACCAGTCGGAATTCTTTATACTTATGCTTTAATTATATTGTGCATAAACTTGACACTGTTATTATTTAAGCACTCCTAACAAAGAACCATTTCTAACTCAGACTAACATCCATAAGGAATATTTCATATCCTCCCTTTTAAAGTTGTAACTTTCAACAGTAGTTCTCAAATCCAGTTGTGCCTTGGTAGATTACACCTACACAAAGACCAATGGCTTTTTTTAAAAACTCAATCTATGGATATTTTTGTAAACTCATATCCATATTTAGCTTTGTTAAGTAAGTCAATTTAAACCAAGAAAACTTAAGAGATTTTGCATTAAGTATTGTTAGAGCAGGTGGAGTAAACCATTACTTTTTTGTCATTACTTAAAAGAGTTACCACTTTTTCAGCTGTCAGGCTGAAATATTTGTTGCATAAAATTTCACAAAGTTTTGAATAAATTCTTTATGAAAAAAGATGTGTCAGGACTGATGCAGTTAAATATACATTTTAACTTATTGTTTTTGAAATAAGTAAGTCAGAACTTGTACATTTAACTTTACAGTTTTATCTATTTAAAAAAAAAAATCAAGATTAACACTGATAACAGTAAAATCATACATATTTCTTATGAAAAAAATATGTCAGGACTAATGCAGTTAAGGGTCAAATATTGCCAGTTCTTTATGGAATACAAATATCAGGACTTATAGTTAATAGTCAGATTTTCTAATTATTGATTAAATAAATATGTCATATCTACGACAATTAACATAAAAAAAAAATACCCTTTCATTCTGAAGTAAATAAATCAGGACTTATGCAGCTAACAGTCCAATATTACCAATGATTTATGAAAAAATTTTTTTGGAAATAATACAGCTGATGGTCAGATATTACCAATCATTAATGAAATGAATCTGCTAGAACTTACACAGTTAATGCTCAAGTTTTACCTTTTTTTCTGAAATAAATATGTCAGGGCTTTTACTGTCAAGGGGAAAAAAAAAAAACACCCCTGAAATAAAAACGTCAAGATTAATGCAGTTAAGTGAAAAAAATGTACCTACTGTTAATAAAAAAATATGCCAGGACTAAATAATCAAAGGTTTTTTTCTCTTTTTCTTTTTACCAATTATTTAAGAAATAAATATGTCAGGACTCATTTAGTTCATGATCAAATATTACCAATTATTCATTAAATAAATATGCATGGACTAATATAGTTAAAGTTGAAATTTTACCAGTTATTGATCCAATAAATACATCAGGACTAATGCAGTTAATGCAAAGTATTATCCAGCTGTTAGTTAATATAAACAAACCTGTTAAAGAAGACTATCTCTCAGGAGAACATATATTGTGTGACTTGAGATTTCAGTGTCATGTTTGGTGCGCCTTGGGCAAAACAAGTTTTAAAACCTGCTCTCAAAAGTCGTGCCCAGAGTTTGTCCTCGGCGGTAAATCCTCACAGGAATCACAGGCCCCCCTTTAAGGCTAAGCGCCAAGCTGACAGAGAAATGCAGCTTTAGAGGCTAAATCCAGGGGAGGCCAAACATTAGCCCCACAAAACTCCATCACCACGGAGGAGGAAGGTGTTAACTTGTCATTTAGGGCAGCGGTCCCAAACCTTCTTCTTTGGAGCCCACACTTGTATCTCATAAAGCTCAGTAAGTCAGTATACGGATGGAGGAAGAGGAGACATTAACGGGCCAGCAGGAGGGTTTGATGAGTGACTGGGAATGACAACTTTTGTTCCCAAAAGTACCACATAAATCTGTTTTTATTTCCTGAGGATCACATTGGTACATATTTTGTAGATACTCTTAAATAACTAAATAATGAAGCAAATATCAAGATTTCAGAATGATTATTAAAGCAACATTCATATGTATTCACTCAAAAGTTAAAAAAATGCATAAATTAACAAACTAAAAACAGGATAAAAGAAATTAAGAAATATAGTTTTTCTAATGCACTGAAGCTATGTATGTTACCAAACACAAATATTTGACTAAAGTTTTTCTTCAAATGTATGCAATAATGGTTCACGTTATTTATTTATACTATATAGAAAAAAGAAAATACAGCAATGCAAGGTCACGAGTTACTTCCAAAAAATCCAAAACTATATATCATTAATCCAAGAATAGTAGAAATATTTTTTTTTCAAATCCAAATATGTGCATGAAATTGTATTGGTAAATCAGGTATACATTTTTGACAGACTTACTTTTGGCCCTCCATCTCCTATTCTTTATGTTCCTCTATTTTTACATTTACTGTTATTTTATTTTGTTCTGTTTTTTACCCCCTTGTACTTGAGAAAACAATGCTGGAGTCAAATTCTTTGTATGTGTCGCATACTTAGCAATAAAAACCAATTCTGATTCTTATTCTGATTCTGATTACTTTTTTGTCTCACTTGTTGTCCTTTGTGCTGACTGCAATATTCTCATAAGGTCAAGGGATTGTTCGTTTTGTCAGGCATTTGGAGCGAGGGGGAAAGGATCGACAGGGGGATTCACTAAGCAATAAGTAAAATTAAATTGATTATTTGAGCTAGTTGGATCTGATTCTCAAATGAAGTCAGTTCTCAGTTCACATCCTTCTTTCGATCTGAAAGCAAGACCTTCACTGCCAAGCATTGTTTCAAATCTTTTAGAGTGAATGAAGGCAGCACTTTCATTTTGTAAAAGCCAAAGAAGCACGAAGGGCACAGTGAGAGTAACTTGCATTTTTCTCCAAATCTGTGAAAATGTTGACAAAAGGTAACCAAACATCAGTGTGACTGGACTCTTCGAGGTATTTCAAAATGTGAGTATTAACAGATTAAGTTGTTCTTGCTGCCTGTCAGTGCCTACCAAGGTGAGAAGCTCAACAATCTTTCTCCATCAGCTGAAAAGGTTCCAACCCAGCAATTCAATAAATTCTTCCAGACTTTTCCATTTGCCCTGGCTGTCAGCCAGACGGTTTGATGTTTCCATCTGACAACTGTCCCATTGTTTCAGGCCAAGTTATAGCCATGTTTCAGATTGTGCTTGTTTTATTACCAGTTTTGTTTTTAACAAGATGATGAACTTCAGTTCTGTCACTTTTTAATCTTAATTTATTATCCCTGCTTCTCTGGAGCATGCTGTGTCGGCATTAAAAAAAAAAAAAAAATCTGAAAGGAACTTTTTATTAAAAGTTTATCTTATCGAGTCTTTTTAAATGTGTCTTATTAAGCCAGAATGCTGCCTTGACAGTATTTGAGGACCAATCCAAAGACATATTAAAGTTGTTGAGTTGAACCAGCAAACTGGTGTCTACTGCCTCTACTAGTTATCAAGACACTCTTCAAACCAAAACCTTAAAAGATGCTCTCTACCCATAAATATATAAAAAAAATTAACTAAGCAGCATGCTTTTGTTTTCTTGTTGTTTGGTCTGATTTTTGGCTGGATCATTTAATTCCTCTCCTTTTATTGTGCTGCTATTCTTAAAGAACATATGACACACTGTACGAACTATCTTAATGCTCAAGTATTTCTATTTTTTTTCATTTAAGCTTTCCAAAACACAAGATAAGATCAACAGGACGAGTCAGACTCTTTGATTTGAGTGTAAAAGGAACCCCATGTGTGAGTGAAAGAACACACTAAAGGTATATTTGAAAATTGGGGATATGTTACTTTGCGCAGCAACTGGATCCACTTCATTCAAAGTCTGCAATCAGGCAGATCCATCTTGCCAAGCACCAGTCTCCAGTGATTGAGGTGGTCGTCAGATACACGGTCCAATCAGCATCCTTTAAAGCAGGTAGAGGTCAGAGATACGAGGGTAATGGCAGCAGAAAGTGACTGCTCGTGCAGAGATTAGCATGGATGCTAACAGCTTCAGTAGCAGTTTATTCAGCTCTAGGGCACATTTCTTCATTTAATGAAAAACAAGCAACATCACTGAAGGTGATAGAAAATATATTTGTATATATGGTGAGAGTTTGTCCTACAAAGTGACTCACAATTTGTACTTTATACCTTGTCAGTAGCGCCCACCTACTACCTTATCTGATTTGCCCATAATGAATGTGACTGACAGAACAATCATCCGATCATCTGATGGATATACTTTGAAAGGTTCTGCCCATTCCCAAACACTTTCTATGAAGTGTCACATGGACATATAAAATATATCCTGGATGGTATACAAGATATAGCTATTAAATAATTACACTATGATCATGAGGATGAAACCAAGTGGTTCACAGTTACAGAGTGTTGTATATTAAAAGTTGTGTTTTCACAATTGCTGCAAGTTTCTAAAAAGTGATGTCTTTAGCTCACTTGTAGCTACTGATTGAAGTGTGCATGTTTATGGCGTGGGGGAGTGCATTAACTTGTAGTTTTTGGTGAAAATTAACAAACAGAGATTTTTGCTTGATTGTATTTAAAGATCCACGTTGCAAGGCTGTCATCAAAAAGATATAATCTGCAAACTTAATGTTATTTTGTACCTCAAAGGGCAGCCATTTTCATTTTAAAGTGGGCTGTGTTTTTGTAAACAAGGCGCTGAAGTCAACAAAAAGAGCACAAAGAGATAAGCGTTGAATCATTTGGCTCTCTTACCACCATAAAGAACAACATACTGTGATAACTTGTGTTTGTTCTCACTCCTCTTGCATATGTTATATTGTGGGGGTGGTCTTTGCTGAGAAATAAGCTAAAGTGTTTATGTTTTTCATCAGCTTTCTTATTTATGTGAAAAAGCTCAACTTCACGTCTCCTCCACACTCAGAAGAACACAAAAACACATTTTGCCACTTCTGCTGGTGCCTGCAGCCATCACACTCCATCAAAGGTCAGTAAAGTGACTTGGTGAGTGGGAGACGACGTGGTTGATTTCCTATGTGTTTATATTCTGTAGGTGTTGCTGAAAAAGCCAAAGTGTCTCCAAAATCAAGTGAGTGCCGGTACATCCGTGAGCTAACTTTGTGAGGTGTTTACGTGGTAGAAAATCCTGAGCATTTTCCTGTTTGAGGTGTAAACCACACAGCCTGTGCAGTCTTTGCTCTGCTGGATGCTTCACTTGTTCATGAGCGTGTTCTTGGAGTCAGCAGTAATTTAGCACAGGTTTGTACAGATGGTGTTTGTGAGGAGACATGAAGATTGAATCAGAAAATGTGAGACTAGACAAAGAGAAACAGAGGAACCGACAGCAGGAGAATCTATCGGCTGAATACATTTGTGTCCGGTGGCCAAATCAATGGATGCACAGTTGTGTGTTTGGAGGCTCTGAAGCCTCAGCCGAGCTGCTGGTTGGACAGCGTTCATGGATGTGGTCCATCGTTTTGCTCCGGCTGCAGCACACATGGTGATATTTATTCATTTATTCATTTGGTTAAAACAGTTTTCAAACAATAGTTTCTGAATGGTCTTTCTCAACTCTCCAAGGCCAACAACCTTTATTTATTATCTTATCCCTTGTTAGATATTGATATTTCCCATAATTACTTAAAAATGTCCATGAATTTGTGTTGTTTTATTTTTGGTTGTCTGTATTGTATCTACTTCATGGTAATCAGCTGATACAAACATAACCAAGCCAGCATGAGGTGCACAAAATAGAACATGTTTAATTTTTCAATTTTGTTTCAAATCATTTCATCTGGCCTCGTATTGCATGGCAGGCAGAATCATATCCTGAAATTAAAACCTTTTTGATAGTGCAGGGATGTTAGCATGATATGTGTGCATTGGATTTTCCAATGAGTGCTTGGATCATTGCTGATAATAAAGTCTGTGGCCAACAAACATTGATTAAACTTTTTGTTTAAACCATGTTGTTCATCATGATAATCCTCTTGAATGAACCTTTGTTTCACAGTTCTCAGGCTTGTATGTTGATTGTAGGATTAAAAAAAACATCATCAAGCTGTTATGGAAGTTAATGAACAAATTGTTTGATATGATCAACACCTCAGTAGCTAAGATGAACAGAAATGGCTTCCATTTGACAAAAAAAAAAAAAAAAAAAAAAAAAAAAAAGAAAAGAAAAAGAAAAGAAAGAAACAGTTCGGTAAGTTTTGCATGAAAATTTCAACATGGTTGAAAAGTGTGCCAAAGTTGTCCCAAAACTTCTTACTCCTGATTAAAAGGAAAATGCGATTGAATCCCAAGATGATGTGTTGCTTAACTTTTAAGCTAATCACTTCTAAAACACTTTGCAAAAGCATGATGATTCAATCAGAAGGTAGCAGAGACATGAAGACGTCACGCACTGTATTTACAGCAGTTGTGTATGAACAGACAACCTTTAATAGACAACAATCAGAGTGACTGTGAACCATGTGGTTTATCCTCAGAAGAGCAGGACTATTACTTTATAGCCATACCTCATATATATTTTTGTATTTTAAAAATTATCAGAAAGGATTACATTAGTGTAGCTGCATTTTTGCAGCACTTGTTAGCAGTTTGTTAAGAAATGTTTTTTAAAAACACATGGATTTTATGTTGCAAAATAGAACATAAAAAAAAGCTATTCTAAAAATCCTATAAACTTTTGGCTTTAAGAACAGGAAGTCCTAACTCATTGTTAGGACTCATTCCTCCACCACTCTATATCGAATACAGACTGTAAGGCAAGGGTTAAATGAGAGCGAGCTGCCTCTCATCTCTGAAACAAAAAATCATAATCACTATAAAAAGCCAGAATTCCAATGACCTGCACACATTGTTTTCAAAGGGGGAAAAGGCACTTCAGAAAAACATCCAAGAAACATGATTTGTTAGAAGTCATGCACTTCAACAGCAAGAACAATCAGAGAGAAACTGGCTTATTCAGGGCATCAGAGCACAGCCCTGTTTTAATGCTGCTGAGCCCGGTTTGTTGTCCATCATAGATACTAATAAAGCTTTAGGTGATAAACCCACACATGCACACATACAACTACACATGAATATACACAGACCAGCACAGCCATGAGCCACGTCCTATTTCTCACAGTTTTGTTGCCCTGTAGAGAATTAATACCCTCACAGTAAAAAGCTAATTATCTAATAAAACAGCAGACCAACACTTGATTTATTCCTTCAATAAAGTCCTCCGAACAGAGCTGTAAACAATGTAAACAGTGTATATAAATGCTGTGCTGTGAACTGGTTGTGTGGTGATGGACATTTTCTTGTGCCTGATGCCATAAAATGTATTGGAACAACCACAGAAATCTAAAAAATGAATAACGTTCCAGATTATTTCTTTATCCTCCTCTGGGATTACTGTGATTCTTTAATATAGTTATAAAAAAACTCACATCCTCAGACAGTTACAGCCAAACATGACTTATCTTCTCAATAAATCCAAAACGCTGCTCTTGTTGAAACACCAATGAAGCTCCTAAAAACGTCCCTGTTCATTTAAAGCTGATAAGTGATTGATGGTATCATCCTTATAACTTTATAATGAGCTCTTCATGCACACAACTTCCAAACATGCTAAGTCAAAGCATTTTGAGCTGGTTTACAGTTTCAGCGGCTGTGAGGGATAGTATGTTTTAATGATCCGAGGTCTAAAGGCTCCATCTTTCATCAGGATTCTGGGCTTGTTTCAGTAAGGCTGGACCGGGTACAGATGCAGGCTTCAGACAAACAGAAGTGAATTCCCAAATTATCCTGGCAGAGCTGGTGTCTGTAATGACTGTGTTGTGCTGCCAGAGCCTCCAGGAGCCTAATGGTGGATGGAAATTAAAAACACTCCAGATAATTGATCAAAAAAGATGATTTTTTTATGAAATAAGTCTGCCACTGCCACGGGTGAAGTAAAAGGGAAAAAAAGTGGTCCAAGGTATATTTTAAACAGTCTACTCCACTACAGTGAACCTTTAGTTTCAGTGTGATCTCTGCAACCCTCCTCCACCCCATACAGCTCCAATTATCTCTTCAGTGTGTACACTCTGACTGATTTTTGTAAACTCAACAGTATTTTACCGTAATATCTACAGCTACTTACTGTAAAAAAACTAAACAAAAGAAAAAACAGTAAACCACTGTAAATGGTAGTGTTTTGTGGGAAAACATACAGATTTATATAAACTTAACAGCATTTTACCATAAAATCTACAGTTACCTACTGTAACATGTATTCATAGTAAGTTACCAAAAAGGGCAATAGATCAAGAGAAAATTCCAATTTGCCCAGGAAAACTGGCCAATAGCAGGCAGGAGTTATTTCATCAAATGTTCCACATTTTTGGGTGAAACAAATGCTTGGTTAAATGTATTTCATTGCATAAAATTTGATGTACAAAGTGATATCTTGCTAATAAATGACCAGTAAAATAGTTAAAGATATAGTGATATAAACTAAAATACAGCAAGTTCACTTTTATTTTAGAGGCATAGAATAAAATACAGCATGATACTTTGAATGAAAGTACAGTATTTCTGGTGTAAATCATGTTATAGAAATGACAACTTGAATAAATATACAGTAGTTATCCTATAGTTGAAAATACAGTAATTATGCTGCAAATTAAAATATGTTAGTGCTACTGTATAGATATGTATGGAAACTTACTGGCATCTTGTTGCCAATAAGTTACTGTAAAATTTACATCAACCTTTTTACAGTGTAGGCCAGGGCAGGTCAGGTATGGAAGCCGGTCTGGCACTTCCTTGTGGTCCTTGTACTGCTCCAGCCTTGTGAAAGCCAGGCCAGGCCCTTACTCCATCCCTTCAGGTATCTTTTGAGATCAGGTTCAGGAAAACAAGCCAGGTGCCCATAGAAGCACAGCTGCTGCTTCAGTATCTGTGTGAGGTGTTTCTGGGCATCTAGGTAACTCTCTGCTTGCTTCCCTGTTGATGTCTTTGGGCACGTCCAACTGGAAGGAGACCTTCATGCAGGCCCTGAACTCCTCAGAATATGTCAGATCCTCCTCCATGAGGTGCAGGAAATTGTCACTGATATGGACATCAATGTTGACCTACTTGATCGGCTGCATCTGCCACCGGCTGAGCAGAAGAGGGTGGAATGTGGACAACAGCCTTTATTGGTTAAAATACAGGCTGAAGATGTGAGTTTTTGTTTTTACTCGTCAGCTCTGTGATTGATCAGTACTGGTTGTTCCCCACTTCTTGTTCACAAACAGCTGGGATTGGATCCAGCTTCCCGTGATGCTGAACAGAACCAGCTCAGGAAAATCTCCTGAATGTTTTTGTGATTTCTCTCGGAATGAATGGTTTAATATCAGTTATTCTGAGAATGAACAGTAAAGAGAATTAAAATCAGAGCTATACACTTTAATAAATGCTGTGTTTACATGATGTTAATGTCAAGTACATGCTGTTCAGAAGCCTTTAGTGGGTTTATTTTGGCATCAAACATGTCGTTGAGTCAAAAAGCTATATGTGTATCATACAGGCTGAATGCATGTCTCCAAATGCCAATACAATAAGGCCTCAGGTTTGTGTGTATATCTCACTGTAAACATGCCAAAACTCAAATGAAGCATTAGAATCCAGAAATATGAGCGTGACAGCGAGGCAGATTAGGTTGTTTACTTAACTCTAAAACCATTTAACAGGAAATTAACTTCTTCCTGAGCTGAAACAATTCCAGTCGAGTCATCCTGCATCTTCCCTCACCTCAGACAGCCGTGTGCCGAATGGTGACGCATCATGATCCGACAGCAGGAACAGGAACATCGCATCACCTGAAATCTTAAACTGAGAGAGGATACAGAAACTCACAGAACTGTCCACATAATTCAACACAACAGGAACCTCTGTGACTTCAATTAAAACAACCTTTATTTCCATTAATTTGATACCTGTGACTGGACTGTGAACCTAACTTGGACAATAAGAAATGACTTGGTAGTCCAATTAGCAAAGTTTCAAGGCGGGAGGCCAAACTTCGGAATTAACAAAAAAGGTAATTGACAAAATCAGTCTCTTCAGAGTGAACTTGAAGTGACATTTACATGAGATTCATTATACAGCTTAAAATGTAGGGATCACTTTGTAAAATTAGTATTTCAACTGAATCTCCACGGTTATTTGCTGCTGTGACGAACAGGAAAGCTTTGAAAAATTGCTCTACATCCATTAAAATCAAGCTTCCAAGTATAGTGAAATAAATTATTTATTCAGTTCCAAGAACCTTTTCAACACCAGATGAGTTTTTATTCCAGAAAAAGGCTTCAGTTATTTCTGTCCCGTTTTCTCTGGAGGAAACATCACATGGCACAGAGATGGCTCACAGGTGAGGATGTCATCAAAAGCAGTTAGAGATTGTAATGCTGAAAGTTTAGGTCCTGAAAACGATGTAAGATAAACCCACATGAAAAGACAACATAGTGCATTCAAATGTAACATCAGGTAGAGATATTTAGGCTCTGGAGTGAGAATAAAAGATTGTTTAGTATCAAAAGTATCTATACTGTAAATGCTCTTATCATAATTAAGTATTACTGGAAGGTCTAGGAATCACAAGGTAGCTCCTATACAAAACATGATCTGACATCAATAAAAACTAATCAGAGCAATTCTGCAATTATGTATTGCAAATAATCACATAACAATATATCACAGTCTTTGACAGGGGGAAAATAAAAAGACTCTGATGGTGTAAAATGTTGGAAAACTGTATGTACTCAGACATTTGACATAATGGTCACATAATTGGACAAAGACGTAGATGAAAGAGTGTTCATAACAACAAAATACAACTTTAGGTTCAAATAAGTGTTAAAGGGTTAGTTCGGGTTTTTCCATGAGGGGAGATAGCCGGGTGCAGATGCTAGGTGACATTTAACAGCACACGTTCAAAGCATTATAATGACCCCTATTTTATGTTAAAACTACACAAAAACAACAGTGACTTGCCTGGGCATGACAGTAAGATTCTCTACAGCCCTTGTTGTAAAGCTCTGACTTATGAGGGATGTTTAAAGCAATATTTCGGGAGTAGGACCACACCTCAGCCACACCTCTTTCTGTGTTTCTATAAATTCAAACTTGACCACTTCCTCCATTTGTTTTGTTCACATGATGCACCCCTCCCACCCATGCCTTTTCTATCTCTTTTTTCCTACATCCTTAGGGTCGTAAAAGGGGGTTCATCGTGTGCACTAGCTAGCGCAGGTCCCCCAAGAAGTTCCACAAAATCGTGATCAGCAAAATGTTATACATTTTAAAATTAAATTCATCCTCCAATATTACCAACAAATAAATGTCAAATTCATCTTGTCGATGGCGCAGTCCTTGCTAATGAAATTAAACTTTGAGGCTGTGATGTTGTGTTCTGATGAAACCGTGATGGAGGACCAAATTATTGGACACTATTAATACCCCAAACCACACACTCGCTCATAAACACACACAGCTGCTGGCTCCATGCTGGTGCTCTCACACACCGGTGCTCTGGTCCTCCAGGGGAGGCATGTAAGTAAATTTGCTTCATAAAACAGATGGTTTAGAAGCCTGAGAGAGTTTCCTCTCATCACACCTATCCATCTCTTTCTCTCTTACTCTTTCATTCACGTCCTTCTTTTCATCACTCTCTCTTCATTACACCGTCAGCTCCCCTCATTCCCCAAACAGCAGACGATCTGACATTGTTATTGAAGGATTTTTCCTCTTCTGAGAGAGATAGTGAGAGAGAGAGGAGAACTAAGTGGAGCTCTGGGATGTTTGTTTTCAAAGACATCTCTTCCTCACCGCAGGGGAAAGGAGGAGAAAGAAGGGAAGGATTAAGGAAGAGAGGATGTGATGGCAGAAAATGATAGAGATTTTGATAGATGAGAGGGAAAGAGAGGCAGAGGAGGACAAAAGACAGACATGATGACGATGCTGAATCAGCACTGAGCGTTGGAGGGAACAGAGCGGGCCTCGGAGATGTTTGTTTTCCAGAGAATACCTCCGAGCTTTATGGAGGTACAGCAGGAATAAAGAAGGATGGGAAGAGGGAATAATGGAGGGGAGAAGAAACATACCCTGATAGATGCTTCAGAGATAGCGTTAAATGTGTCTGCCCATGATGCTACATTTCAGAACCTCTCTTAGGATTTTCCTTGACAGCTTATCCATGTTCACACATTTGGGAAAAAGTGTTGGTTTAAGGATGCTTTCACACCTTCGATCTGCAACCAACAAACTTTTTGTAAAAGTCTGGTTGATTTGTGGTGATGAGAAGGCTCACACAAACTCTGGTGTGAACCAAAGGACCAAACTCTAGCCTGCCAAAAGCAAAGGTTTCAGTTTGTCTCCAATTAGGCCAAAGCTATCCCAACCAAAGAAGGACCAAAAGGGAAGGGAACCAAAAGAGAGTTTATTTTTGCTAAGATTTGGCCGAGTATCACAACAGTAAGAAAACTAACATTGCGTTCACTCACAGTATTAAGCAGAGTGTAGCTAACATTAGCATTGCCCACCTCTTAGCAGGTGAATGTCTACAAATCCCTGCTGAATATGGTATGCATTAATCAATATGCAGTTCCACCCGATGGAGCCTATATGCAGCTTTGTCTTCATTTTTCGGCACAGAATACTTAAGACAGCTTCAAGCTGAACAATGTTAAAACACAAAGCCAAAAAGCTTTACCTTTCATCCCTCCTCATGGGTGGGCCTTGCTTGTACCAAGCGTTCAGGCTGATGTTGGTGGTGTAGTGGTGAAGGTGACTTTTTTGGCACACTTTTCAATTCACCACAGCCTACTTGAGTCCATCACTTTGTGACCAGTGTACCAATCTTTCATTCCAGCAGGATAATGCACCTGTCACGATTAAAATCATCTCAAAGTGGTTTCTTGGACATGACAGTGTATTCACTATACTCCAGTGGCCTCCACAGTCACCAGATCTCAATCCAATTGAGCACCTTTGGGATGCAGTGGAGCGGGAGATTCCCATATGTGATGTGCAGCCAACGTAGCCGATGCTACCATGGAGATAAGGACCAAAATCCCTGAGGAATGTTTCAATGCCATAAACCAGTTCTGGTGGCAAAAAGGGGGTCCATCTAGCAAGGTGAACCTAATGAAGTGTTCAGTGAGAATATTTTTTCCAGTCAGTGTGCACAAATAAGAACAAAATGCTGAGTATAAATGAGCCTCTACTCCTCCCAGCAAAAGAGATCTTTAGACTTTCCTGAACACAGAGTTATGAGTCACTACCTGATTGAACAAAGATGTTAAAATGCCTTTAACTCTTCTGCATCGAATAAAAACAACTTTTGATCCACTCCTTTGGGTTTTCTGTTCAGAACAAATGCAGCAGTCAATAAATGTGGGGAACTCTGCACTGTACAGAAACTACTCCTAAAATCTATTTTGCGGTTGATTTGTTTCTTTAAAAGTTCACTAAACCTTTTCATTTGCTTCCACCGGGCAGACGGAAATAACCAATTTGGCCATTTTGGGTTTATTTGGGGACTGATTTAAGATTTGGACTTGAAAATGGACCAAAACAACTGAGGGAAAGTGAGACAAGCATTCAAAATGGCAAAGATAAGGGGCTGTAAGAATAGGAGCTGAAAATAGAGGGAAGGAAACACACACTCAGGTGATGTGTCATTTTTACATGCTCATGTTCTGTGAAATGAGGATTTATAACACGGCAATATCCTCCTCTTTGCCCCGTCTTGTATTTCATCCTGCTCCACTGGGCTGGATTTATAACTCCAGTACAAACCTGTAATAAAATAAATATCACAGCCCGTCTAACGAAGGAGAAGAGAGAGTTGTGGGCTGAATCTATCAGCTCCAGGGGGGCTAAATTTACCGCCCCAACACAGCTGTAACACCGTAAAGTCAAGTGTCTGTCTGTGGTAGGTGTCTGTTTGATGGTTTAACTGATGCCTCTGCAGACTCTGTCTCGGGAGAGAGATGGAGATAAAAACTTCCAAAGTAAATCAGGGCCTTAGAGGTGATGGTCTGGGACTTTAGGGGGACCTTGAGGGGTTTTGGAGAAAGTTTATGGGGGCCTGAGCTTTAAGAAGGTGCGAGGAGCTTTCTTCTGCCTCTAAATATGATTTTTGGAGATTTTAGTCGTTCAGTGATGTCTTTCTCCACATGCTCCGTAAGAGAAATGAAAAAGTAAGAGCATAACGTTACTCTGATATAAAATAGACACAAAAAGGACAATGTATACGAGTTCAGAATTGCTGATTGAGTTTGTTTAAAATAAACTTTCCTAAAGTTTATTTTTCTAGGTTGTCCATTCATCAATATTTTTTGCTGCTTAGTCATTGTTGGGTCATGGTGACAGCAAGTTGACCAAGGCATCACTCTCTTCAGCAATCTTTCAAGCCCCTTTCTGAGAAGTTCCAGGGTCACGGTGCCCTCAAGAATCGCCTCATCATCATTGTTGTGGGCTGGACTGTAGGACATGATGGTGCAAAGGTGGACTTTGTAGAATCTGGAGTTATGTCCGTCTCAGATCTCCTCGTTATGGTAGTTAATGCTACACCACATCAAACACTGGTGTGCAGTACATATGTGTGAGTTTTTAACCCCCCTTCTCAAAGGCATGATCCCCCCTGCCATGAGGGCCTGCCTGGACCTATGTTGTAGATGATATAGTGGAAGTTCTCTTAAGTGTAGAACCTGCACTTGTTCAGTGATGGGACAGCAACACTATCATAACAGAGAGGGAACTTATGTCCACTGAGGTTTGATACCTGTTTGATTTTTCTTTTTTCTTTTTTTGAGGCCAGTCATGGCAAAAGAACATCAGATGGCATTAGTAGGACCATGAAATTATCAGTAGATGGTCTTGCTTGTGAAAAAGTGCTGTTCCAAAAGCAAGAGACCCCAGTTCAGCTTTCCCCCGTGCATGAACGATGTTTGCTGGAATAAGAAGTAGAAACCAGACGTTTATTTTTATTTCTTAAATCAGAATTTTCACACGAATTTACCTGAGCTGAAGAGCCACAAAAGACATTTAATTTTTTTTTTTTTATTTAATTACTTTTGAGCACAGGAGACCCACTCAATGAGTACTGAAGATTTACCCTTTGACTTCCAAACTAAGAAATACATTTGCAACAACTTATTTTTTGGTGTGACCCTGACTCTTCATTTAGCAACATTTCAGGTTTTATTTTTACAATTACCTAATCGGGAAGCTGATATGTTGGTCAACCAGCTGGTTGGCTTGCCTGTTACGGGTTATCCTAGGCAAGAATGGGTTTCTTTCATCTCTGTAAAAAAATTTTTGTTTTTTTTTCATATGAAAACATCACAGAGAGCAACATTTAGATATTTAGTGGTTGACCCAGTTTTCTGAGGATCCATAGATACATTTTTTTTTTAATCATCACATTTATTTCCTTCAACTAAATTCTGATTGTTAGAGTATCTGGAAATATGTAAAAAGATGTCTTCTTACTCCGATGTTTGCTCTTGCTGTTAGATTTCTGAGGAGCTATGCAGCAACGATTCACTTCCGATTTTTCTAATTTTCAAACATTTATATTCATGTACAACAGCGCCACCCCGTGGATACATATTGGTGTTGCAAACGCTATTTAGAGGGGAACAAGATAAAAACAGACAAAAATGGACTTTCTGAGTTTTAAATACAGTGGTATGGCAGCAAAAGTCAACCACACGCTTACAATGCCATTCAAAGGGTTAATTTGCCCAATTTTGGTTCCACTGCCCGCTTGCTTCTTACATGTTTCCTTCTGTGGTCAGCCTTGGCTTTTTAAAATGTGCTCTGTATTTAAAGTAATTATGAGCTGATGAGGCTTTTACAATTTTATCTGCTGACA
Organism: Cetoscarus ocellatus; assembly: GCA_037902135.1. Taxonomy (NCBI): domain Eukaryota; kingdom Metazoa; phylum Chordata; class Actinopteri; order Labriformes; family Labridae; genus Cetoscarus; species Cetoscarus ocellatus. The sequence goes on from JBAMNC010001228.1 coordinate 144,726, forward strand.
TTTTGGTTTGTTCACTTGTTGAAGTTATTAAACCATCAAAACAACAGATAGTTGACAGACCTGTGTTTAATCGGCATTTACTGTTTCAGAGGGGCTTTTCACTTTCTTCTAACTGAGAGAGAATGATGCATCATTTCTTCCTCCTCTCAAAAGTGCTCCCTGTACATCCATCGATGACCCAGTCAGACCTTGAGTAACAGAGCAGACGTCACCACGAAGCCTGTCTCTTTCAGACAGCGGGAATAAAAAGTTGTATTCTCCTCAGGAAAGCCATCAGTCGTTTGTCTGAGGGTGGCGTCATCATCGACGTGATTGGAACATAAATTAACCAACTTGAGCACATTGACAAGGCCACATGCTGTTTGAGTTGGTGTTGTGAGGCTTGTAGACAGACGGGGGAGAGTTTAGAAGAATTAATCATCAGTGATTTCATGATGAACATCTCAAGGACCAGCTGTCGACATCAGCAACGCAATCAAATGTTCTGGGATTTCCTCAGCTCTGTTTTTTATGCCAAACTGCAGTTTATTCAAGTTTTGTAAAAAATAGTCTCTATCAGCCATCAGCTGATGATCATTGCCTTATAGTCTATTTATTAAACCCTCCTTTAAAAAATGTCCTGTGTCAAATCAAGATTCCCTTGGCTTAAAAATGAAGGTGGATATATTTGGAGTATTTGGCACTCAAAAAATATATATTTCAGTGAAACATTTCAGTGCAAATGATGCAACATATTTTACAATGATGGTTTTGTTGATCAGTCTAAAGGCAAAAAAAAGTACTTGACTGAAAGAAAATTCACACAGAAGGTGAACAACAGCACCTCAATACAACAACATTTAACAATAGAGGTAGGAGGCAAACTCCTGAGGCTGTGTCAAAGACCACAGAGTTTTTTTTACTGTCACACATCGAACAGAAACAGAACAAACAGACATTTATTTTCATCTCTTCCCTTCCTTTAAGGCATAGTTGAATACGTTTCCAAGGACCTCCACTGCTCAGGTAACTGTTGTCATCCTGTTCATGCAGATGGAGCAGCGGACATAAAGTCTGCAGATCACTGGCAGAGCCTCGATAATCATAAAGTGTATCAGACCCCTGAGGAGGAGAGTATACTTAACAAATCTCCATACGGCCTCTGCTACTCTGGCACCTCCTCGTCTCCTGTCACAGTGAGTATACGACACCCCCGGCTTATTAAAATGCAGAAGAGGTCATCCCCTTCCTCTCTGCCACCTTCAGCCTGTCTCCCACTCCCCGCCTTCTCACTTCACTTCCATCATTTATTTAACCCCTGTCCATACCTGCAGTTATCTCCTGCACTCACCGCTCCTCTCTCCGTCTCTCATTTACTCCATCTATTCATTCTTATCCACGGGGGCCGATCATTTGTCTCCATTTGAGGTAACGGAAAGTTCACCTCCCTCTCATCTCCTTCCCTAAAAGTTAATCTCCCCTACAGTCATCCTTTTCTCTCCGACTATCTGCACTTTCTCGTGCACTCGACCCTGTCACCTCACTTTCCATCAGTCAAATCATTTTGGCTACATCCACATGTAGGAGGGTTTTAATGAAAGCTGGAGTTTTACACCCCTGTTTTGAAAAATTACAGCATCAATGCTCTGAGGGTTTTTTGAAAACGTCTTAGTCTAAATGAAAATGCAAAAATTGACTGTTACATAAAGCCAAGTGGATGCATCAGTGTTCCTGACATGCAAAACTTTATTCCTCTGCAGTTACCATTTCATTTTCATATTTCTTCCACAAAGTCTAGACTCCTTTACACACAGAGTCAATTTTATTTGTCCTCAATTTGGCATGGGCAAAATGCGGCCCAGAGGCCACATGCAGCCCTCCCTCTCATTTAATGTGGCACCGTAGTTAATTTCAAATATCAATGAACTGGAAAAAATGCAGGAAAAAAAAAAGAATGTTTTATAAATATATATAAAAAATGAATTTCCAAAACAATCTTTGGTTACTGGAAAATGTATTCTCTGCAAGAAATGAGCTCTATAACCGATGTCTTGTTTCTTTAAAAATCTTGAATAAGTATCACTAAATGTGTTTGTAGAAATTAAAAGACTTTTATCAAGTAAAACAGATTTTAAATGTCAACATTTTGTTTATTACAATGATGAGTGGTTTCATTAAGCTGAAATAATTAAGTCTTAAGATTTGCATTTTAACTTAAAATTTGAATGTTGGTGTGATTAATAATTTAGAAAACCTAAATATGTTCATTTTTCTTAATTAATAAGTTGTTTAAATTGTAGTGTCATGTAGTGACCCTCCATCTTTGTGGATAACAATCTAAAGGCAAATTTCCATTTATAATGGTCAAATAAATTAAACATAACTATATTTGGGAGCAACCGTGTTGTATTTTTGATTTACCCTCTGAGATTTTTCATGGCTCAGTGTCTGAACAATTAATCAACTGAGTGTTTGCTGACCTCTGTTGTTAGGTCCATGGATGATGCAAAATCTGATTCAATAATTCAATATTCAGTGAAATTAACGTCTGTGCAATAATAAAATGCAATAATCCAGTTGTATTCTTCAATAATTTTCAGGAAATTCAGTGCAATAATCAAGGTGTATTCTGTAAATAACTTCAGAAATAATTCAGTGCAATGCAGCTGTATTCTTATTCCTGTTCTAAGCACTTTACTCTGTTTTTATCAGTGTAATGGTTTTGTTTTATACTCTTATCACTTTTATATGTTTACTGTCTGTCTTATACCTTCTGTTTTTTTATACCCTTGTTTTTTACATTTAATTTTAAGAACTTGTGCCTTAAGTGTTGCTATCTGAGTCATTTGCAACGGAATTTCATTCACGTGTGCACCTGTGGTCTATATTTTGAAGGACAATAAAGAATCAATCATGCTTGCAAATAAATAATCAGCAAGCTCTCCAGATGCCATGTTGCTTAATGCATCCAGTGTAAAACATCTGTAAATATATAAGGGGTTGGACAGCAGTTTAATGCAACAAACAGAAAAAGACGTCCAAGCTACTGTTGTTGATATACAATGCAAACATTTGGACAACTTTTAAGTTTGCTTGTTGTTCCTTATTTTTTGTCCTTATAAGTAAAGTTTTCCAGCATAATTTAAATCCCAGCTTCATTCCAGCTTTACTTCCCCTGCTCTAACATGTTGTGGACGTCTTCATGTTTATTAAGTCAGTCTGTCGGCAGATTCTCTGAAATCTTTGCACATAAATGAAGCGGCGTTTCTGTGCATGTGTGCTCCATGTTTTTAAGACGTATCGGTAAAGTGTGCAGATATAAAACTGTGAAATGTTTTCCTAGACTTGAGGGTGCAGGTGAGTTTATTTGTGTGAGTGCTGTTAAAGATTCAGATTTTATGTGCATGTCATTTCCAGCCAACATGAAGCACTCGATCCTGGCACATGGAGGAAGGTTTCCCATTCTAACTTTGGGTCAGGAATACATCGGTGCTTATTGATATACAGCAGTGACACTTTCCTGAAGCAAACATATTGATAGATGAATTAAACATATGTTTTCAGAGGTAGCACCTCATGAATATTGCAGCACGCTGCACTGCATCCGTGTTTGTTTAACCCTGTCCTTGAAAACACATGATGTTTATTGAACAGGATCGTTTACAGGCAAAGCCACTTGAGCATCCTGAAAAGCTTCAGGCTAAAGGCACCTGTGTTTGTAGGAATATCTGTGAGCAGTGGAGGAACACCTCTGTGAGTGTGAGAGGGAGGGAGGGCGAGAGGAGCTGACATGTCTGTTGGCAGAGAGCATCCAGGCAGGATATTGGATATGATGATGGTATATTGGTTCTTAATCCTCCAGGGAATTTAATGCATCTGCTGGTGAGTTCACATCCCTCCCGTTCACAGATAACTCGGTCATCTGTACTGGTTGCAATCTGAAATGAAAACTTGCAGGGGAAATACTGCAATGCAAAGGAAAATCATGCAAGAGTTCAAAGAGGACAAAAAAGCCAAACAGATGAAATAATGCAAATCAAATCAGACACATTTGAGCGAAACGTTTTCACACATCTTGGTGCGTGTTTTTCAGGGTTTGAGGTCGAAATTTTCCTAAAAAATTACCAAGTTAATCATCTTCTAATCGATTTCTCAGAAGCTCGCCCACACGTAAGTAGAACAGAGGTCAGCCTCAGTGACTCAAGCTCCCGTCTAAGAGCTAGTGTAGCTATGGAGATGTGGATCGAGCAGTGAGGAGAGAACTGTTGACATGTTCTTTGCACAATGAACAAAGATCATGCTTCTCCACACACCAAGTCAACTGCATCAAATCACAGCCTCTGAGTGAATGAGTGTGTGTGATGTTGGATGTGAGATGTTGGTATATATATATATACACACACACACACAGCTAAATTAAAATGAATTGCAAAAACAAAACCATCAGTACAAACTAACTCCTGCTGAAATTGTATAACTGCTGCTGCCATGAAGTGAAACCCTGACGAAGGTAACAGTTTGGTTTGTTGAAGATTTTGTTGTTGTTATATTTTAATTTTCGGATCAAGTTACAAATTCTGGTAGGACAAAAAGACATAAGTGTTCCTAAAGTAAAATGCTGCGTTACAATGTTCAAAAGGAAAATGTAAAATATAAGTTTCTCATCCATCAGTCTACTCATTTATAAGTCAGTCAAATACATAAATAAATATCAAACGGATGAATAAATAAATAAAAAGAAATTAATTGTGTGACATTGGTCTACTGTTTTATAAAGTGTTCTGAGATATAATTTGTTAAGATTTGGCACTTACAGCCATGTGAAAAAATTTGGACACCCCATGAAAGCCTGTGTGTTTTTTAACATATTTGGTCATATGGATATTTAATATCAATTTTAACAATCCTGAGAGATTCAAGTAATAGAACTAAACAATTAAAACTGAAAAAAGAGTTTTTTATAACTTTCTGTAAAATGTAATTTTAAATAAATGCAATTTCTGGTGAGGAATAAATTAGGACACCTCCACATTCAGTCCCACTTAAAATGGCTAAAATCACAAACAGGTGTATCACATCAGGTGCACATGATTAGAACATCATTACTCAGCGTTTTGAAGGAGGCTTGCCTTATTTAAACCTCACATTTAGTTTGGTGTGCCCCTGACTGTTGAAGTGAGAGAAAACACCATGGTGAGATCGAAGGAGCTGTCTGAGGCCTTCAGAAAGAAGATTGTAGCAGCTTATGAGTCTGGTAATGGATTTAAAAAGATCTCAAAAGAATATAAAATCAGCCATTCCACTGTCCGGAAAATAGTCTACAAGTGGAAGACATTCAAAACAACTGCCAACATGCCCAGGTCTGGCCGTCCAAGCAAGTTCACCCCGAGAGCAGACCGCAAGATGCTAAAAGAAGTCTCCAAAAACCCTAAAATGTCATCACGGGACCTACAGCAGGCTCTTGCCACTGTTGATGTGAAAGTGCATGCCTCTACAATCAGAAAGAGACTGCACAAGTTCAACCTTCATGGGAGGTGTGCAAGGAGGAAACCTTTGCTCTCTAAGAGAAACATGAAGGCCAGACTGAAGTTTGCCAGAGTGAATGTAGACAAAGACCAGGACTGCTGGAATAATGTTCTTTGGACAGATGAATCTAAAATTGAATTATTTGGACACCAGAACAGAGGACATGTTTGGCGTAAACCCAATACAGCATTCCAGGAAAAGAACCTCATACCAACTGTGAAGCATGGAGGTGGAAGTGTCATGGTTTGGGGATGCTTTGCTGCAGCAGGACCTGGCCAGCTCACCATCATAGAATCCACCATGAATTCTATCGTGTATCAGAGGGTGCTTGAGGAACATGTGAGATCATCTGTAAAAAAATTAAAGCTGAAGCGAAACTGGACCCTGCAACATGACAATGACCCAAAACATACCAGTAAATCCACCAAGGACTGGCTGAAAAGGAAGAAATGGAGAGTCCTGGAATGGCCGAGTCAAAGCCCAGATCTTAATCCCATTGAGATGCTGTGGGGTGACTTGAAACGGGCTGTACATGCAAGAAACCCCTCAAACATCTCACAGCTGAAAGAATTCTGCGTTGAGGAGTGGGGCAAACTTTCTTCAGACCGATGTCAGAGACTGGTAGATGGCTACAAGAAGCGTCTCACTGAAGTTATTTCAGCCAAAGGGGGTAACACTAGCTATTAGGTGGTAGGGTGTCCTAACTTTTTCCTCAGTTAGAATATGCAATTTTGTTGATATCTTTTGTTTAATGAGTAAAACAATGTTAATTTTTGTTGTTTACCTGCAATTAAATCACTTTCTTTTCCAGAGATAAAGAAAAACAAGATCAGACATTGATATGTGAACATTTCTTAATAAAGAACTGAATATTTAATGGGGTGTCCTAATTTTTTCACATGACTGTATAAAGATGGATTGCTTTACAGATTTAATATATCATATTTGATGTTCGTTTTGGACTTGTTTTATAGCTTCACAGACAAAATCTTGCAGCACAGTATAGGTTGAGTAGTCTGACCCTAGCATTCAGCACAGTTTTATATATGATAGTAAAAAAACATGTTCACAGCATACTTTAAAGAAAAAAAAAACAACAGAGAAGGATGGTAGGGATTTTTTTTTTTTTTTTAAATAGCTATTCCATATTGTTTTAGGTCATATCTGAGTTATGCATTAATACAGACAAGGCAGCTCTGCATGAAGATTTAGACCTGTTTCAATTCCACTTCTTTCTCTCTCATTAGACTGATTTAAACTTATTAACAGGTATTTTCGGTGTGCTGCTGTGGAGAGGACTCAAAAGCCCTCTTCAGGAACCTAACAGCTGATGTCACTCAGACTTTGTCCAGTATTTTTTTCTTTCTACTGCTAATATCTGAATGTAAAGAAAGCACTGATGCATTTATAGCTTAGCTTTAGCCTCTTAAGTTTATCAAGTTAAATGACTGAGTGTCTGGATTCAGTTCTCATGTGTCATTTTAATTCCTTAGTTGATTAATTTTGTTTTCAAATGTTTGTTTTTGGTTTAATTGAACTCTTAACATCAGAGCACAGAGAGGCTTTTCACTTTTTAGCAGAAATCCAGCTTGGTAAAAAAAATGCTGGAGCTCTTGTGAAAAGCTTTTTCAGCGATTCTCCCATTTCAGTGAGATTATTATGCTTTTTATACAATTTCCTGTTTCATTATTTTTCCACTCTCTCCAGCTCACAATTTAGAGTGAAACTATAATAAGGTTGAGCACTCTGCTTCTGGAGAGGAAATTGATTCAACAAAATCTTAAGATTAGCTGATATTTACTACAGTGCCATCATGTTTTACACGTATTTGGGGAGGATATGTTAGCGAGAGGGCCTTTTAACAGTTTGAGTTCATGAGCAGTTAGTCTAGGAAGAAGGAGCATTTGGCATCGACCAAACTGACAGACTCAGTGAGGATAGAAAGACGCAGAGTCTCCTCCTACAGCGTTTAAAGCTGAGACTATTCTGTCCACATCGAAGCTGGTAAAGTGAACTGGATCCTGAGTCTTTGGTTTAAATGATTTTTCTATTTTTTTTTTTTTTAGGACACAAATTTTGTAGATTTAATTTGGACTTTAATCAAAACTATTAGTGATAAATGCATGGCTCTGAGAAGACTTCTGCACAATGGCTATACCAACAGGTCGTATCAGAGGTGTCCTAAAGGCATTGATAATGAACCAGCTGGTGTCATATGGGCTTATTTAGATGAATAAAGGAGGCAGATTGTCAATTTTTATCTGGAGGTTTCAGCCGCCCTCATTAAACATATATTCAAACAACAATTTTTACGTATCACCCACTCAAACTTTATATTTTGGTTGATTGTCACTTCTTTTGAAAGGGGAGCTGTTAATTTTTCAGTGTGTGTCAGATTGATTGACAGTGCTTTTCTTTAAACTTCTGAAAACGTATGACAGTTAAAACAGATGCATTTAGGGCCTGTTAAGACGTGTCCTGTCCAGCTTCAGAGAGTCCCATCAGGATTTTTGACACATAAAATCTAATTCAGTGAGGCTCCGTGTCCCCTGTCAGCCTGGTTTTTGGCTCTTAGTGAAGGTTATCTGGGTAAAGCTTTGGGATAGATTTGAAAGGCAACCTTATATATTAACAGCTTTTGTTTTTTCTGTCAGAAAAAAACATTTTAACATCAACAATAATGATGAAGTAATGGCTTTGTTAGCAGCTGCTCCTTTAAAAACTCAGATTAAGGATAATATGTCCAATTTACTGGTTTGTTTCTACTTCATCATTGACGTCGCTTAGGCCTCGTCGAACACTCTCCAAGTCTATGGCCCATATCCTGGAGTGAGACACGGTCACCATTTTGGTCTTTTTCATTCAGATGCCACAGGCCTGTGGTGATTTCAGGATGAGTGTTCACCACAGAGTGCAGGTCATATTCAAGGCCAGGGGTCTGATCCTGTGCAAAAATAATCTAAGAGACCTACTTACACATGAACTTCCTGAAAATGGGAGATTATGACCACCTTCATACTCGGCTTTACATGCTCACATTGAAAGATGGGTGAAAAAGACAGCAGCTGTCAGTGTGACTGCATCTTGATGGATGTTTCACAGCAACCAATCGTGCCGAGTGGGCACTACCTTTGCCTCCGTGCCTACACTCAGTTTTAGTGGACTTCTTCCCACCGCCATCACTGAAGCTTGGCCTTTTTTGGACCAAGGTGACACAGGGGAAGAGGGTAGGACGATAGGGCAAGAGGAGCACTGTATCTGTTCCATCCAGAGGTACACGAAGCCGACAGCCGTGCTGGTGACAGCCAAGCACAGGCTCATCCTTGTGATGGTGTTAGAAAATGTAGATAGATATTACAGTGGCGTTATAACCTCAGAGGAGGGACCCTGATAAGATGAACAGAATTGGAGCAAGCTTGACAGGAGTAGACAAAATCAAAACATTTCTGAAAGTGTACACACTGACATTTTGGACAACTTTTGCTGATGTAGAGAGAAACGTTGAGCTGTGTTGAGCTAAAGGTACATTCACACCATCGCTTGTCCATAAAATAGCTCAATTGTCACCATTGCATTGCTAAGTGATGTCACACCCGCTCGAGTTTCACCACGATCATATCATATCATATGCATCATATATTTGTATGTGTTAGCTGACATTATTCTAACTGTATCCTTTTCACTCATCTACCAAGCGATAAACACTTGCAGCTGATGTCCTCACTTACTAATGTTCCCACACGGACATGGATTGTCACTCTGTGATCCGGAACTTAAACAGTTGCTGTGGGTGTCGTCACACACCCAAATTACACTGATTGGCTGTTGCGGCACAGCCACACACCATTTTGCCTGAAAAGATAAAATTTTTGAACTTTGGCGACCAAGCGACGCAACCTAGTCACCCAGATCTTATCCATCGCATTGCAAGGGGACCTGGTCGGCCTAGTTGCGCCTTATCGTGGCTGTACATTGACTTTTGGTGTCGCATTCGGTGTGAAGGCACCAGAAGACCGCGCAGAACTAAGTAAATGTCAGTTGGACAACACTGATTTTCTTTGGCAACATCTAAAAATTGCATGTATACTTGAAGATTTACGACATTTGAGGATCTTCTGTCCTCCTGGCATGGTCGCTTTTCATAGCATTTGCTGAGTGACATCACAATACGTTTGTACAACGATCAGCAGTGCCAAGCGTCGTTCGGCCAAAGTTTAGTGCAGTTAGCATGTGTTACACTTGCTTTGACAAACATGTAAAGTCTATCTGTAATTAGTCCAGGGACCATCAGGAAACATCACACTCCACTAGCACAATGTTTCTCTCCAATTCAAATACATCAACCTGGGATGAACATAGAAAAATCATGTCTGTTAACTTAAGTTTTTATTATTACTTATCATTGGTCTGCTAATATACGGTGATGTGTGAGTGGACCTGAACAGTTTCTGAATGTTATTAAATGAAGAATGAAGAACAATGAAAACATTTCTCAATGGAAATTTTCTACACCCTTCTTCTAAGAGTTTTCGGCAAGTGTATGGTTTATGATCTGGCTTTCTTTGTGAATGTTATTCTTCTGCAGAAGCACCTACTACATCCCCTGCTTGGCCCTGATGAGTGTGAATGAAACGAGTGAAAATATGTCCTGTAGACGTATGAACAGTCTGTCTGGCATGTCAGGTTGTTAATGTTTTTTCCATCATTGTCTCTTTTTATAGTCTCTCTAAGAAGGAGCACATTTAATAATCAGGGATCTTTGTCTATATGTTTGCATTATCACTCTTCTAAAGGTCGAGAGAAAAGCAAAACCATGTTCCCAGAATAATAGAATATGATTCTAAAACAGTGTTATTAATGAATTCTGTGTATTTTGTAAGTTAATGTTCATAAATATGCTGCTGGATCCACCCATTAAATCTCTACAATGAACCACAGATGCTAAATGAAACAGTCTTTGTAAATGTTACTGCATTAATCTATGTAAATATGCTTGTTTATATGGATGTATGTAAATGTCCCTCCCCAAACGCCTCGCTGAGCTCCACTTCTACAAACTCTTTTGTTGTAATTGCTTAACCTTTCAGATCTGCAGCACGCTCTGTATCAAAAACAGCTTTTTAGATCACACCACAGCCCGGAGAGGAGTGTTTGTGCAGAAATGTGTTTTGATGTTCTCCAAGGACAAACACTCAAAAACGATGAAGCTCTCCCTCGCAGAGACACTGTGCATCAATCAGTGTAATGAAGACAAAGAGCGCTAAGTGCAAAGATTAAAATCTGCCACATTACTGTTGGCTTCAGCTAAAGGTCACACACAACAAAGACAGAATCAGGTACAGAATGAGGGCCTGAAAAATGTGTGTGCAGATGTAGTCTATGCATTTCAGCCTCACCCTCTTCATCAACTATTTTAACTACTTCAAAAACTCTGATGGCATTTCAGACAAGTACTTGGGATCATATACTTTTGAAAGTTTTCATCATATTAAAGCCAAACTTGATGCTTTAACACAAAATCTGATGAATAAGCTGAAATTTTAAGAACAATTTTAATCTTCAAAATGTTTGCTATTACTTTTACTGAAGCAGTCAGAATCCATCCATCCATCCATCATCTATACTTATTTACCTTTTTCACCTGGCATTGGCAAGAGGTGGGGAACACCCTGAGCTAGTCACCAGCCAATCACAAGGTTGAAATAGAGAGACACAAAATCATTTACTCCAAAGCCTGTGGTAATTTTGACTCTCTCATTAACAACAACAACAAAAGAGCACAAACATACTCTTTTTAACAAGTGGAAACATTTTTTAGGGCGATTGTTTCTCCCCTTTAATAATACAAACTGATATTGTATTTTATATTGTTAGAAAGTCTGATTAGTCACATTTACAATGAGGTATAACTTGTAAGGATCATGCATTCCTGGAATGAGTACCACAGCTAAACCTGTGGGTAACGCCCCCCAAAAATTTGCCAAAATCCCTGTTGTATTCTACAAAGTGGTAGGATTGTTTGGTGTCAGCCTTGGTAGCGTTGACAAACTTAAGACCAAGTTCTGTGAGGCTGGTGAAGTCAAAGACAGACCGTGGAGTGGACATCGCAGGAGGACAACAATGCAAGGAGACTGGTTCCTCTCCCTTGCTTTACTGAGGAAAAAGAAGAAGAAAAGAAAAATGATAATAGTCATAAATTGTGACATTAACCCAGAAGCACTGTATTTAGTTTATCTATTAAAGTTTCAGCAAAATCGAAATTTCCAGCCCCTTAAATTATACTTCAACACACCTTAGCTTTGTTAAATCCTCATTTTGCCAACCTGAACTCAACACAATGTTACCAACTGGACCTCAAATGCAACACTAAACATGACGTGCATGTGTTGTCGGAATTTCTTTCTCGTTTAGTTTAGCTGATTATCTTTTTTTCTGTTGGTCTCAGCATGGATTTCAACACAGACTTCAAAACTAGGCAATAATATTGATCAACTTTTCACTTTTTTAAACAAATACTGACTAATATTGATTTGTGGTTGATCAATCAGGATCTTTACGTGACAGTTTTTGACATCTCTAGAAATCAACATTCACTACATAAATGAATGAATAAGTAAATAAGTAAACTGCTGCTCAAAATTAAACCTAAATGTGCCAGCCCTGCGTCCTGTCTTTTGAAAGCTAGCATACATTTCCCCTCCTGCGTCACCCATTTCCATAGCCTTATCTCTCTAATGCCTCCTTTTCTGCTCTGTCAAAAATGCCCAACATGGAGCCGGACTACAGAACAGCAACACAAAACATGGGGCTTCAACCAATACATCATCTGTCACTGTATGAGGCACCAGGATATATACATAGGTGACTAAGCTGTTAATCCATGTTGGTCCCTGCCAGCCTCTCCATTTTATTCTGAATACACACACACGTACACACATATGGGCTAAATTGATTGAAGGATCCCACAACGACATCCTGGAGGCATTAAGTTGTCATATAAATAAACCCCTGCAAGTGAAACACAGAGGCACTCACTGTCTAATGTAGCATTCACTTAAGCAGCTCGTAAACAGCCGCTGTGAAAGACTCCACACTCGGATAATATGTGCTGTTATATTGGCTTTTAGCCCTATTGAAACTGTAAAGGCCTTTAAACCACCAATAAGATTTAAAATCAGTGGTCATGAAACTAAATACTGCTGTGTGTGTGTTTCATCTTAAAGGGTTAATGAGAGGATATTGAGCAAGGTGCCATTTTTATGCTTATTGTTTTTACACAATGTCCCATCTTCACTGGAAATGGGATTAGTATATGTGCTGATGATGTTCTTCTTCATTAAAATTAAAGACTGCACTATCCCAAAGACAACTTTTGCCAATAATGTTCTTTATTTAGATTAAATACCACACTATAGCAAAGAATAATATATGTGATGATGATGTTTTGTTTTCTTAAAAAAAAGGCTGCAGTATTGCAAAGATTGTTTTATATGCCAATGAAGTTCTACTTTGTATAAATTTAAGACCAGTTTCTCAAAGATAACATTATGCACAAAAGATGCTCTACTTTGTTGTAATGAAAGACCCCAGTGTGCAAAGATTACTATGTGTGCTGATGTTCTGCTTTGCTTTAATGAAGACCACAATATCGCAAAACTAACTATCCATGCTGAAGATGTTCAACTTCGTTTCTACAATAGATGGCAGTATTGCAAAGATTACCAACTGTGCTTAAGATGTTCTATTTTTATTAAATTCAAGTCTGCAGTAGAGCAAAGATTGCTGTATGTGTTTGAGATATTCTACTTCTTTCAATTAAAACTGTACTATCACAAAGAATACTGTCTGTTCTCATTATCCAGCTGTCATTAAGCCCTGTGGGAGGAAACCAGCACAGCTTTAAGGAAATGAAAATATAAAATCAAGTAAAACTACTCACAAATATAAAAGAGAACAGAATCACCTTCAGCTATAAAATGATACCACCTTTGTCTTCAGGTGCTGCCTTTTGAAGACGATCCAAAGCTTCCCACAGTGGCCTTCACAAACATGTTCTCACACCCACAGACACACAAAGACCCTGACAGCTCTGTTCTCTGCCATGTGATCTTCCTCCTCACATGGTCCCTCTCTCCCTCGTCCGCCCTCGTCAGTGTGTGTGGGTATCACTCTCCTGCTCTACGATCTTTGTAGCATGTTTATTGAAGCCAGCGACCCCGGCTGTGCAGGCGCAGATCACATAACACATGTGACACGTAAACACCTTTGACACACGGACCCCTCTGCTCGCTGTAAGAGGAGCTCGGTCACCTTTGCTTCAGAGGAGCATTGTGTGTGTGCGGTGAAATTATGCTGTTGTCACACTCGAATGGGTACAACGAGTTTGGGAAATTGGCTTGGCTCTCATTTTTAACTGCCAACGTTATTCCAGTTATTATTCCCTGCCTGAACTTGCTTCCCAAAAAAGCTTGACTGACGTGGATATTTTAAATAGACGTGGGTTTCTCAGCCTTGAACCTTGCTGTACGACCACCAGGAAACACCATAAACCGACACAATTCACATGTCATGGAGTATGACTTCAAACACATACGCCTTCTTCTGTCGTCTTGGACCAAGGGCAGAGCTGTGACGCATTGATTGTGCTGACGCTCGCCTCGCTGCTCCGATAAAGGTGAAATTTGATCACGTTCATTGCACAGATTCCTTGAATGCGTCTTCCATACAGAGCGTCCAGAGTGTCTAATGATGCATACCAAATGTCTGTATAATGGGACACAGCGAGGCCTCTTCAAAGAAACCGTTCAGCCGCAGACACATCAGACGTGAGACGATGAGGTGACAGCAATCATGTTTCTGAGGGAATGAGAATCCATGGTCTTTTTCAAATGTCCACAAATTCACCTACATGTCTTCCTTCAGTTGTGTAATTGTTGAAAGGTCAACAGTGAGTCTAAGAATGGACACCGTCTGACCTTTTGGGATCAGGAGACAAAATAGAACAGAGCCATCATCTGAAACTCACACTTTGAATCACACGGACCTGCGAAAGACTCATTCAGATTATAGCCAATGACAAATTTGTAATATTATTCTCTCACCTGCCACTCAGTCAGATACACCATCAAGCTGTTAGTTAATGCAGACAGCCTATCAGCCAATCACGTGACTGGAACACATGACTGATCTAGACGACTTTGAATGTGGCATGGTTGGCATGGCATTTCTGAATACACAACATGACTTGAAAAATGGACTTGATTTCTGCTCCACGTTCAGATGGTAGAGTCAGAAATTGGTGTGAACATCATGAAAGCATGGATCCATCCTGCCTTGGATCAACAGCTCAGGCTGCTCTTGGTGTAGTGGGGTAGGGGATGTTTTCTTGGCACACTTTAGGCCTCTTTGTACCACCTGATCATGGTTTAAACCCCACAGCCTTCCAGAGTATTGTTGCTGACCATGTCCATCCTTTTATGACCACAGTGGACCATCTTCTGATGGAGACTTCCAGCAACTCTATGTCTCAAAGCTCAGATCATCTCAAACTGGTTTCTTGAACATGACAATGAATTCATTGTACTCCAGTGGCCTCCACAGTCACCAGATCTCAATCTTGTAGAGCACCTTTGGGATGTACTCTAACAGGCAATTCTCATCATGGATGTGCTGCTGACACATCTGCAGCCACTGTGTGATTTTCATGGAGATATGGACCAACATCTCAGAGGAATGACTGCAGCACTGTAGGTAAAGAGGGTTCAACTTAGTGAGGTGTACCTAATAAAGTGGCCAGTGAGTTAATTTCACTGACAGTCTTTGTCCTCATCATACTAAATAATTCTGTACTTCAATCATACATGTTTATGTTTTGTTTTAGGTGTTTCTGATTATCTGTATGACTTTATCACCTCGTAAAAACATTAAGTATGTATGATATAAGCTGCAGATTCTGATCATATCAGGATTTTTTTCTTTTTCTTTTTTACTTAATACCACATCAAACAGCCTCTGCTGCACAGTCAGCAGAAATGGATCCTGAAATAAGCACCTCTTTAATATAAATAAGGGAGTGTATTGTGTCACCTGACTTGATTGTGAATAAAAAACTGCATTTAAATTAAAGTTGAACTGAGGAGTCAGAATCATATAAAAAGACATCTTAAGAATTCACGCTCTCATTGAGTGAGATCTGCTGTTAGACACGGAGCTGAACCTGAACCTCATACTGTAAACACATTCACACACATATAGTATAGTATGCACAAAACCCCTCATAAATAATTAAAAATAAGTCTGTCCTCTTGAATATTTAACTCTGAAACTTAAACTTTACTCGAAGTCTATAATGTGACACAGACCTTTAGTTTAACTTGACCCGTTACAAGGACTGTGCAACAAGAGAGTGTGTTTAAAGACGCACTGTAAACAAGGGCCTGTACATTACAGCTGGGTTCCAGTTGCTGTAAACACCCTATTACAGTTGTTGCTGTATTTTAATTTACAGTATAATTATTGTTTTTCCTTCCAAGAAGAGCAGACTTACTTTGTTTTTATTTACAGTATCATTACTGCATTTTGGATTAGAGTTTTCTAACTGTATTTTTATTTTTATCTTTATTTCTGTATTTTCAATATTTCAATGATCATTTCAAGCAATTGTGAAAATAAAGCACATTTTTATCCAACAAACAGCAATCCCCAAAACATGTATCCCATCCAGAAATGTGTTTATATTTTATTTAACCATCAATATAAATAAAGAATATACACAAACAATTCAGAAAACCACTAAAACTGTCGTTGACAGTAACTTACTGAATAGATATAGTGAGTATCTGTGTTTATAATTTTATGATATTATTATATTCAGCTTGACTTTGTTTTGTTATTTGTGAGAATATAAAATGCCCTTACAGCCTTTATCGTCAGTGATTTTCATTGTTTTTTGATAATTTTCTCGATTGTTTCTCCTCGTTTCCTCAAACCCACAGCTTCTGTTGAATCATGAACATTCATAAGTTTTCATCTGCGTCACCTGAAGTGTTGGAGGTCAGCAGAGCTGCTCAGCCTCATTTTCTAATTAATGACTCATGCACATATTGTCAACATCCAAACTGACATTGCGGTTTGCAGAGAAAATCATTAATTTGAGACTATTTGCATGAAGGCGTGGCTGTTTAAAAATGCATCAGAATTAAAAATGTAACACACTAATGAGCAGAGGTGATGACTGTCCTCGTAGAAAGTCACAACAAGGACATCTGCGAGGAGAAAGTTCTCAGGTTTACAAACTCTGAAGCAGAAAGTTTGTTTTCATGGAAACAAGCCCACACACATGTGAACAAAGAGCTAAAATAGCCAGACGGATCAGGCACATGTTCGCTCTTCTCCACTTCCCTCTTTATTGGAGTTTGTGCGGCAGTGCGCGTGTGTTTGTCCAATGATTCAGTCGACTCAAAAATAACATCTTTTTATGTCTAGCACACACTTTGGACTTCTGAGTCATACATCACACAATGTTACAAAGACGGGGGATCTGTCAGGGTTGCAGCGTTCCTGTTAGGATCACCATTCACCCTCCAACTCATGGTGAGTCTCAGAAGAAGAGGAACTGATAATGGGCACGAGCAGTCTTTGACCACAGCAGCCTTTTTGTCTGAGACGATGGGCTGTTCACTGGGATTCAGGAGGGGTCTGGCTTTACAAGCTGACAATCAGCTATTTATGTGACATTTTTGACCTTTTTCAGTGAGTGGTCTGCCACTTGGACCAGGCACACACTGAAGGATTCACAGATTTTGGCTGAATTTTCGAGTCACACTGAGTTCTTAAACTGCTGCTGCATGAACCAAACCTTAAATACAAAGCAGAATGGTCTGGTTTGGTCTGGTCCAGCTCAGTTCAGTTTGGCACAGTAAGCCCTGATCTTGCTTGCGTTTCCACTGCCAGCTGTACCCTCATCCGGGGTCAGGGGTCTAAGCCAGAAGATGAGGGTCACAACAGAACGTACCACTCCCTCTGCACTCCCTCCGCTCCAACAACAGCAAGGAAGGTTCACATCTGAAGTACTCCATGCCACATTGTTCTGCACAGACTTCCTGAAAGCGAAAGGTGATTTAAACATGGCGCGGTGTGTTTTTGTTTTAGCTACTGTCACACAGGAAGTGCCAATTCTGCAACCAATCAACAGACTGAAGAAGAAGAAGACGTTCTTTATTGATCTCTTTCCACGCTGTTGTTGAGACATGCGACCCAAACACAGACCTACGATCACGCACTAATGGAGAGATGTCAGAGTGATGGCTTCCTGCCCCTGAAGATCGCTACAGAGCAGTTTTGGGGGTCAGTGCTTTGCTCAAAGCAGCTGGCAACTTTCCAGCTACCAAGCCAAGTCAGGACTTGAGCTAGCCGACCTTCTCGTCCCAAACACAAGTCCTTTCAGACTGTGCCATCCCGAGTATTTTTAGCTCGGTCCTTTCGGGTTTGCTCAGTTCCTGCGGCACTCCAACAGAAAGGTTCCAAAACAGTGGATCATTATTTGACAAATTCTAACTTTGTTTTTTATCTGCTGTTCCTTCACGCTGCAATTTGTCAACAGAGCTAAGCCTGTCAACAACTATGTTTATAGCCAAGCCAAGCTGCAGTTGTGGTTGTTGTTCCTGTCGTCTGCACTATCGTTGCACTTTGACCTGAAATACACCTCCAGGCTTGAATTGATAACATTGTTTAGCTCAAAGCAGTTTAAAAGTCCTCAGAGTCATAAATAACTGGAAAAGCACTCAGAGAGCGCAGACCTCCGCCAAGATAGAATTCTGGATCACCACGATATGACGGCCAAGTTTCCGCTCATGTCTGTCCATGTGGAGAACTCCTCTGCCGGCATTGCAAGGGAAGCTGGGTAATGTAGTGACATAGGCTTGAAAAACATTGACGTGAGTTTGCAAATAAACTGCTATGCCCATAATGCAGCAGCCAAGGAGATATGAATGGGATTTGCCATTATAAACTTCAATGTTTTTTTGTGACATCAATATGGATCTGATCCAGATGAAATTGACCATGATAGAGTTTTATTATATAAGTTATCACATAAATTGTGAAGCAAATCCATCAAGTGATGTCAGAGATATGATTTTTTGAAATACCGTCCAATGTTAAGTTAATGTAATGACTTCTTCCTTGGACCAAACCACACCTCTGGTAAAACTTTCCTGTAAATTTATCTCGTAGTTTTTGCATAATCTTGCTAACAGACAAACAGACAGACCCTGGCAAAAATATAACCTCCTTGGCTGAGGTAAAGATAAAGCTGCGTTTATGCTGTGTCAGGTGGTACTTACATAGTTACGGTAGCAATGTGTTATCATATTCTGCATGGACTTTGGACGTTAAGGGGACCAAAAGGTTGGCAGTGCTATCAATGCTAACATTAGCCACACCCTGCTTCATTCTGTCAGTAGGAGCCATACGTTAGCCCTCCTTCTGTTGTGATATTTGGCCAAATCCAAGCTGCAATTCACTGATTTTTGCTTCTTGGAAGCAAACTAGAATCCATGTTTTTGAGTTTGGATATTTGGTCTGCAGCAGAGTTTACAAGGTCTTTCAAGCAATCCCAAATCAATTGAACTTCACAAAAAAAAAGAAACAGGGTTGTTTGGTCGCAAAGATGTTAAGTGTAAAAGTGACCTTAGGCAAGTTTAGACAAGTTTACAGACAATTTGCCAATCATAGCCCTCATTTCTAGCAAGGCACTAAACATACCATTAGGATCATTGTGGAAATACTTTAGCTTTTCATCTCTCTTTGTCTGATTCTGTCTCAGTTTTGATGCTCAGAGTCGATTCATCTCTAAAATTTTGAATTCTGGGCTACATTTATTAAGAAGGATGGCCCAATGTGGCCCCAGACTGCAGGTTGCCCACCCCTGCTTTACATAATAACAGGATTCAGCACTAATGAAATCATTTCTACATTTATATAAAAGACATTTAATCATGTTTGGTAAGCACCTGCATGTTATATATGAGTCTCTAAGGACAAAGAAGAGACAAACACACACCCACACAGAACAGGCGTCCACACACACTGTCTCTCTTTGTTCTGCCCAAACACACACACACACACACACACACACACTAATCAGTAATCCCCTCCTCTCCCAGTGCGGTCATTCTGCGTCCTGCTGTCTATCTCCTGGACACAGAGATTACAGCAGGTCCAATTGTCCTCTCTGCTTAATGTCCTTGCACTCGGCTACTTACAGGTTGTACCTGGAATGAACCTGATGTAGACAGAATGAGATGAGCTGTGGAGAGATTTCAACAGACAGCTCTAATCGAACAGACATTACTCTGTAACTATCACAGGAAATTACACTGGAGTGGCAGAAAAATCAAACTTTGAGGAGAGAAACAGTAATTTCAGGGAGACAGGCTTATGTTAATGTGTCTGTAAGCTGTTACACAAGCAGAGACAGAAATATTCATAAAATACAACAAATTAGGAGGAAGAAAGTTAGAAATAAATCCACCGCTGATTCATCTGCTTGATGGGAAACTTTGTCGTTTAACATGGATTAGAGTGCATGTCATCCTGCTCCTGCTTCCATCCAGCCATCCATTTGTCCTACCATCCATCCAATCAGTTATCAGTCCATATATCAATTCACCAAACCAAACATCCTTTTACTCACAAATCCACACATTTATGAACCCATCCATCCATCCATCCATCCTAAAATCTATATGTCAATGCAGGCAGCTTTTTTGTCATCCATCCACCCATCAGTACATCCATCTAACTATTTATCCGCTCATGTACACTTTTGATCAAAATTTTAAGACCTGTCGAAAAATTGCACAAATTTACATTTTGCACTGTTGGATCTTAAGAAGGTTTTAAGTACAGCTTCAAAATGCAAAAAGAAGAAATGAGAGTAAGACAAAGAAAATTTTGAGTAAGCAATTTATTGCAAACAAACATTAAACTGAAACAGGCTGTTCATCAGCTGATCAAAAGTTTAAGATCACAGCCTTTAAAAGACAAAATCTTGTAAAAATGTAGATTGAATGTCATTTTCTGTCAGGTATTCACACTGTCATGACCTCTTGATGGCAAAAAAGCTTCCCCTCTTTGAACGCGGCCGGATTGTTGAGCTGCATAAGCAAGGCCTCTCACAGCGCACCGTTGCTGCTGAGATTGGACGCGGTAAGACAGTCATTTTAAACTTCTTAAAAGATCCTGAGGGTTATGGAACAAAAAAGTCAAGTGGTAGACTTAAAAAAATTTCACCAGCCTTGAGCTGGATGATCTTATTGGCTGTCCGTCAAGACACGGGACGATCCTCGGCCCAAATTAAGGTTGTTACTGGTGCTGACTGCAGTCGAATAACCATCAGATGGCATCTGCCAGAGAAGTGTTTAAGAACAAAAAAATTCTCCAAAGGCCTCGTCTCATTAAACGCCACAAAATTGCTGTTTGGAGTTTGCACAAGAGCACCAAACATGGGACATTGAAAGGTGGAAGAAAGTTTTATTCTCTGAGGAGAAAAAAATTAACCTTGATGGTCCTGATGGCTTCAAAGTACTGGCATGATAAGGAGATCCCACCTGAGATGTTTTCTACACGGTACAGTGGAGCGGGCGCCATCATGAATTTTTCAACTGGTATTAAAATTTTGATCAGGAGTGTATCTGTTATCAACCAATCAATCACCTATCCATCCATCTATCTGTCCATCCATCTCTTCATCCATTCATCTGTCCAGCCAGCCAGCCTCATGGTCATCAACACTCTTGTTATCCATCCATCCATCCATCATCCATCCAACCATTTGTCAAACAGTCCATGCAACAAGTTACAGGTCCATTAATCGATCCACTAAGCCAACATCCATATATTCACATATCCATCCATCCTACGTTCCAATCTTCTTTTCATCGTCCAGCCAGACAGCCTCTTTGTTATCCATCCACCAGTTCATTTATTTATCTATCCATTTATCAGTTCATCACACATCCATCCATTTAACTATCCATCCTTTCACCCATCCACCTATCCTATGCATGTGTCTGAACTTTGAAAACCTAGTCTAGTTAAGTGAAATGGAGGCACTGAAATCAGTTCAAGAGGGTCCTGGGTACCTTCATTCAACATTTGCATTGAAAATACAAGACAGTGAGTAAATATCATAGAGCTATCAACCCAAACAGTAAATATGGTTTACATCTAAGCTGCAAGTGTAATGGGTACTTGACATTTTAAGGCTCAAGGTGTTCATAAAACAATAACTCACAACAGACAGTCCTGATCTCACCTGACTGTAGACTACAGTAAACTTGATGTTACAACTTAAAAAACAACATGAGGAGCAACTACAAGTGTTTACTGTAAAAGCTGAACTATAGCCAACATGGACAGCAGCCTGATGGTTTTATAAAACACACTAAAACTCCTGGTGATATTTGCTCTAACTTACTGTATGTTTTTTTTTTTAAATAACAGACTAAAATGTACACAGCATGACTAACAAGAGACACGTATTTCTTGTTAAAACATAAAACTTTGTATGAAGTATAAAGGTATTAAAGACAAGCTGGCATCCACGTTATCACACTTAACACGCATATCATAGAGACCAGCCATCTGCACATTCAACATATAAACAAATATTTATCTATTTAAAGCTAGTTTGATAAATGAGCTGCTCCATATGACAGGCGGGATTAATCACTGTTTGACAAATTGATGCCTTCAGCCCTGTCTTGATGCAGAATAAAGATTGTGCACACTGATATGTGTGCACTTTGTGTTTCAGAAGACAAAGGTCTAAGGGTGCTTTTAACATGCAGATGGACAGAACAGAGAGGGGAGAGGTGAGGGCCCGTCTTTTATGAACCATTTGTATCTGACAGCTCGAAGCATGGGGAGGAATAAAGAAGCAGCACAAAGGAATTTAAAGGCAGACTGATAATGGATGAAACTGTGAGTGTGTGTGTGTGTGTGAGTGTGTGTGAGTGTGTGTGGACACGTCAATGCAATAAATCACACACTGCTTATAAGGACTCTTCCAGAAGCAACGTCTGAATATATTTTTCAGGAACATTTCACCTGTAATTAATACTCCTCACACAGTCTGCTTCAGTGACAAAACAAAAGGTCAAACTTATAATAATACTGACTTGATAGACTTTATAATCTATGATGCTATCTTTGAACAAGCAGATTCTTCTGAATTACTTTTGTGTCTTTTTTGGGACAGCTGGTCTTAGATTCGCCGTACGTTTCCCACCAACTTTTGATCCAAATGAAAATTACTATCCTCAAAGAATAAGTATATGAATACAAGCTCACAAATTGCTTTATTTTATGAATATTAATTTACAATATAATTTATTATTTATTCTGCATAATATTTATTGTAAATGAAGAGTCATTAACCATGCGGCAAAGGCAGTTCTTCGGAACTCTAGAGTAACATGCATGTAGGATTTAAAGATTTATTATTTTATTACTATTATCAAATCATTTTTATTTCTTCAATTTGAAATCACTAACTCTAAATGCCATTTGGAGCATACTTTGGAGCATATTTCTTTAAGATTTTGTTTGTATTTCGTGAAGAGTAGTGAAAGTAAAATGTACTTTTAGGAGACTGAAGTAAAGGTAGTCTTCAGTATTACTATTTTTTTTTCTTATATATGAGTTCAAGGACTGAAAAGCTGCTGAGTGTCTGTAACCCAAGTTACAGTAATGAAACAATTCACTCACACTGCTCTGTATGAGTTGTAAATCTGTGTGATGTTAAGCAAGAACAGAAACAGCACTGCATCGATTAAGGATGTGTTTGACATTGGTGACACAGAAAACTGATATAAATTACTTTTTCATACACAGAAAGTCACCAGAATCGATGAGAGCATGGCTCAAAAATTGAGTCATTTGTCAGAAATGATAAGAAAATCGGTATCAATAAAATCTTATAAACTCTCATCCATAGGCAGGAGTCTGCCATATGGTGACCCTTGGTTTGGTGCATGCAGAAGTTGAACAATACTACTGCAATAAGACAAAGAGCATACTTTGTAGTTTTGTTGTTTAATTTGTATTTCTCATTTAAATCACAAACTTTCAATTACAGTGAACGTTTGGAGGGATGAGTCGGCAGGTCAAAGTCAAACATCTAAATCAGGAAACAAATCACAGACTGTAACAGCGTGCTTGCATCCTCACTTGAGCTTTTAGTGAAGGTGAAGTGATGTGGAGAATATTTAAGCTGCCCTCTCTTCTCCTCTATCTGACTGCTGGGCTGTCAGGTCAGCTGAGGCAGAACTCACAGCCAGGGGCATCACATACATGTCTCCAGTTTTATTAAATGATAACGATGAACTGACACAAACTGAACGATGGTTTGTCTGCTTGAGATTGTGCTTGACTTCACATAAGATCAATTTTAAAGGAGGAAGAACGGAAGAGTGCTGTTGACTTGAAGTGTTGACTCATAAACTCGTCAATAAGCAGCACACAGTGAGCCTGACAGACAGTTTCTCTGCCAATAACAAAACTCAAATGGAAAAAATAAAATTGTTAAGCTGTTGCACATGCTGTACAAGGTATGGTTATAAATAATGATACTGCTCTTATGAGGATAAAACAAATGGTTCACAGTCATACAGAGTTCTTTATATTAAAGGTTGTGTATTCACACACAACTTCTGTAAGTTTATTTTACGTGACGTCTTTGGTTCACTACTGACTGAAGTGCTTGTGTTTCTGCTAAGGTGTAAAATGATTAGCTTAAACATTGAGCAATGTATCAACTTGAAGTTTTGCTGAAACCAAACAAAACAGCAGCCTATTATTTAAGTACATTAACTGAGGTGTATGAGAGGATGCCAAAAACGTAAAATATGCATCCCCCTACAGTGAGAGCACATAGATGAGTTACAGTTTTAGACCTAAGCTTTTTTTTGAACCAAGCTGTAAAGATGTTCATTCAGCCCGTAGAAAACATACATTCTCCGCACACAATCATATCGCATCCAGGGTTCCTGCAGAAAGCCTCAAGTGGACACTTAAGGAACTGCAGCTTATGGCACTTCCGCCATTTTCAACTCCAGCGGTGGCCACTTGATCACAATAAAACAATTAGAAATTATAAAGTTAGGATCCACAGCCGTTTTTATAGCCCCTGTTAGCAGGTTGTAAGCAACCATCCTCCCAAAAACATTATAATGGTTAAAAATCAATGTTGCAAAATGAAATCCTGTTTGCATGTGTCCACCACAGGTCTTATTTCAGGTATTACCTCAAATGCTATGCTAAATTCCACTTAACCAAAGGAAGACTCTCTTATGATGTTTTGAACCAAGTAACGACATCATTTACATTTCAGGCATTTAAACCACGCAGGAAAAGAGTCGTCCAATGCTTATGCTTACAAAGACATAAACATCTGCTCCCAAAGGCATAAAGTGTCTATTAGATGGACAAACACTGTGATTGCCTCTGGGTTCTGGGATAAAATAATCAGTGATCACTTGTCTCTTTAAAAAATGGCTCATTCTAGTCATCAGCTCTGATTCTACATGTTGTTTTTCCCCCGGTGTCCATGTCTCCAGCCTCCTCCTGTCAGATTATTAATCCATAACTAAACGTGGATGTTACTGTACCATGACATGTTTATGTTTACCTGTCTGTTGAAATGATGCATATTTTACATCATAGTGTTTAATGTCTCGTACCTCTTGCATACATCTCTGGGGATTTGATTGCTTTGCTTGTTGAATCGTTAGCATGCTGCAGAGCCTTTCCTCTCAAAACCACAGCATAACCATTACAACCATTTGAATTCATGACAAAAGCCTTCCCGGGTTATATTTTCTGCAGAGTTGTGTTGTCAGCTGGAAAGCCATCCTCTTAAACTTCACGGCAAGTGAGTTTAAGCTGTCTTCTGATGCTTTTGATCTTGTTTTCATCTGGTGTAGCATGGACAGTAATAATGGGATCCCTCTCTGCATGGGAGACCAAGAATAAAAAGAAAAAACACTAGACTTTCTCCAACCTGCTAAGTCCTCTTATCAAACTTTCAGGGCACCGGCAAAGAGCAATTAATATTAACACAAGCCATGTTAGCACTTTTGTTGCGTTCGAAGACCCTCTGGCCACTCAGTTTTCCAGAGCTTCAGTGCTTTAACTACATGCTAACGCGGATTAAGATGCAAATAGTTGCCTTAATCTTCCAAGTTAAATAAGCTTTCTCGGTTTGGAGCTAAGTAAGCATGTACTGTATGCTGCTGGAGCATGAGCGCTGTCATCAGGATATGCAAAGCTCATCCTGACTGGCATTTACAAACACATAATGACCCTCGTATTTAACCTTTTAACTTCCACATGGAGGAAAATGACCCAGATTTCATACATGCTTCACTTTTGATCACAAGTAAATAGACTGTTAAAGTTAGCAAGCAGATTCTACAAACTTGTAGACATACACTTATTGACTTTATTTATCAGGTACACCCTGATAGCCCCAGGTTGGACCCCCTTTTTCCTTCAGAGTTGCCATACTTCTTCACAACATTGATTCAACAAGGAGCCGGAATCATTCCTCAGAGATGTGAAACCATATTGACATGATAGCATCACATAGTTGTCAGCAGCACTTCCTTGATGTAAATCTCTCATTCCACCACATCACAAGGGCACACTATTGGATTGAAATTTGTGACTGTAGAAGTCACTGGTGACAGTGAAGTCACTGGCTACATTTATATGCAGTCAATATTCGGGTTAAGATCAATATTCAGTTTTCTGAAACATTCGGAATAACCCAGTTTACATGCGTGAGCAAACACGGTTAATCCTTTATGGTATCCCGATAAATACAGTGACGCACAGAGAATGTCATGATGCACGGAGAACGTCATGACGCAATGCACGTCATTTCCGCTTCTTCTTCCTGTATCCAATAGCAACGAGAACAACAGCAGCAGCACGGCACATAATGAACAGCCCAGAGCAGCTAACAGTCGGCTTCGTTTGCGCTTTGGTGCTGGTACTGGCCCACCACCAGTACTTGACACTATTCTTTGTCAATTTTTTCATTAATGGAAGGCAAGAACGTGAAGAAATAGGAAATGGAGCCGAATTTGAGCATATTCCGTTTTTTTTCAAAAGGGTTATTGGTGTTTACATGGCCATGCGCAACCGGGTTATTGCTAATATTGCGGTTATGAAAGGTTTAATGACTGCATGTAAACGTAGCCATTGTCATGTTCAAGAAACCAGTTTGGGATGATTTGTGACATGGAGAATTATCCTGCAAGAGCAGGGATGGGCAACTTTGGTTACCAAGAGGGCCTCACTGATATTATCATTGCCAAAAGGCCACGGTTTTCAGTTTGAATGGTAGAACTCCTCAAAAAAAAGTTTAGAAACATTATTTTGGTTGATTTTTTTCACCTCTTCAGTAATAACAATTGGTGTTGTATCTTATATTACTGGAAAGCCTAATTAGGCACCTTTATAACAAGGTATAACTTATAAGGATTATGTATACGTGGAATGAGCAACACAGTTAGGCCCTGTTTACACGATAATGTTGTCACCAGAAACTCACACGGAGACGCAAGAACAACTGAAAACGCTGTAGCATGCATGCTAGCTGGTGATGAAGGTTTGTAGAGAAACAGCGGTGCTGCAACACGAGAATGCTTTTTGGTGAAGACAAACAATGGCGAGTGGACTCATGAAGACGCAAGAGTTTCTTATCTGGACAACAAATGTTTTAGGATATTTTTGTCTGGATAACAAACGTGTTGCTCGGTAGACTGCCAAAGCTGTTGTTCTTCTTGTTGTTGTTGTTGTTCCTGGGAAGCGCGTGCAGCCTTCATCTGACAGAGTACTGCTTTATGCTGCGCGCCCTTTACACGGATACAGATATGAAAACGTCTTCAAAACTTTTCACTCTGGACTCCAGTTTCAGAAGTTTTCGGAGTCAGACACTCCAGGCACTGTTCTTGTGTAAACAGAAGGCGAAAACGCAATGAAAACTCTCCATTTTTGGACATTTTCGTTGTTGTGTAAACAGGGCCTTAAACACGTGGTTAATGCCCCCAGAATTTGCCAAAATCCCCTCTACCCTTGGAAGAAAGCCTTGGAATGTTGTCTTCCTGGGACGTCCACTTCACCGTCTGTCTTTGTCTTCACCAGTCTCAATGAACTTGGTCCTAAGTTTGGAAATGGTACCAGGGCTGACACCAAAAAATGCTGCCACTCTGTGTGCTGGAACACCAGCTTCCAGTTGCATGAGATTTTGGCACTTTTTTCGGGGGGCGCTACTAGATGTAGAATTATGTGCCTTTAGTTGTTGCCTGGGTTGGGGGTTGTGTTGTGGTGATGGGCCTTCATCTGAGATGAATGGCAGGGGAAACACTGATAAACTTCATGTTGTTTTCATTTAATGTAAAGTAAGCCATAAGCCTCATACATGCAGAATAATCTGTTGCTTCTGTTTAATCTGCAGGGACGCGGTTTTACCAAATAATGATTGATGTCTGCATCATTAAATATTTTCTCTTTTCGATCACAAACACACGTGCACACATAGATTTACGTCCATACAGTGGGACTGAAAGCTGCATGGCTGATGTCTTCATAAGTCTTGTGTTTTCTGTGCCAAGTCAGCTCCACAGAAGAGGAGATGAATGTAAATCCGCGCCTATAGATTATCCATTCTCCTTGCATAAAAGCTGCCTGCCACAATCCCCCATTCACCCTTTTTATATTCTTCCCCTTCATATGGATTTCAGCAGTCAAATCGTATTATGTAGAGACACCCCGGTGGCTTGCTGGGTGAGGATGTTGACTGTGTTTTTGCAGTTTTGTGGGTTAAATCTGACACTTTCCCTATAAGCCTTTTTTTCCTCCCCTGACAGGAGTAGAAGTTGTTTTAAAACTCCGAAGTATCTTTTTCTATGCACAGTGAATATAAATCAGACCCTTTACTGTATGTATTCTCTGTGCTCACATCTCATTATGTCAGAACTCAATACCCTCACCATCATTTATCAGCACGACTGTGAAAGTTTAACTGTTATTGTGGAGATAAGAGTTCATGTACAAGTTAGTTTCACAGAGCATGTTTCAGTGCTTACTCATTTTGGATCTCATGGCAACAGAGTCATTCAACTGACAGAACAATGAACCCATGAGAGGCTGATCTACGTTATGACAGTGATGAAAATAAATAAATGAATGAACGCTTCCTCAAGCAAGGCTATCGCTGCTGTACAGCCTGTTAGATATTTACAGGTTATAACAGGGTGCATTCTAAAATATGGGGTATGTGCGGTATATATTCAAAGGCTCATTGAAGAGAAAGATTGTGCTAACAGACTTTTGTTGTACTCTTTACCCTATACTCTGCATACAGCTGCTCAGGTGAGATACTACCTTCAAGTGACCACTCGTAAAAGTACAAATTTAACATTATAGCAATATCGGCAGGCTTTCTTTCATTAGAATGATTCATAACTCCTGTCATAAAAGCATCGGTTTAAGTTTGTGCATCACCTCCAGCCAATGCATTTAAAACTGTTTATAGTCTGAGGGGTAGGTCTTCGTGGCCCATGAAGTCCCCCTCATGAGGTTTACCCCTCTTGACTGTTGTTCTTTTTTTGATTGACAGCCCCCTGGTGGCAAAAGTCACATGCTGCATTAACAAGTTAACCTAAACTGGTCACTGTCTTTGTAAGACTGTGAACTGAGGGTTTTATCATGCAGTGTCTGCAGTATCGCAGTGTTTATCAGCATGTTCTTAATTAGGATTTGGGTTTTGTCCCACTTACTAAATGACTGAGTGACTGCAGGGTTTTGTGGACTTTTCCTACAGTAAACATCTTCTCTATCAGATGACAAAATGTAAATTCATGCCTGGAGATTAAACATCCTCCTCAGGGGATAAACATAAACTGTCACATCATTCCTTCACTTCAGCTCGATTGTACACTCAAAATCATTATCCGCACGGAGCCGAGGAGAGGGAGGAGGGGGTCCGCTACTTCCAGACGACAAGGCACACATTTTCCTTTCAATCTCCTGTCTCCAACATGAACATTCCTGTCACTCATTTCCATCATAATCCGTTAGCTTTTGTGTTTTCTGTCAAGAATGAGACAGATGTTACACATGGCGGAGGAACAAAAACTCATCCTGTTTGTTTGTTTTGTGGCTGATGAATCAAACTGAGCCGCACGTGTCCCGGGAGGGTTTTTAATCACTAGCATATGCTAGCGTAGGCTCACCCGCAAGACTTTACAGAGGCCCATCTGATTGTGGACCTGTTTGGGAAAACAGAATTAGCTCCGCAAAAAAGTTTTTGTGCTCATCAAAAACAGCCAATAAACTGACACGGCTTCGGATCTGTGGGGCTCGATGCTACTGCTGACCATACTGGCATTTGATACTGACAATCAGAGATATAAAAAGACATTAAGACATAACAAGCTCTATTTCTTGGCTCATTATTGACAAATGGATACGCCAAGGCTAAATCTAACCCTTGCAGCTCCAAACCATTTGCTGCTGTTTTCAGTCTGCCTGGATCTTTATTATAATATGACATGTAAAACCTCAACCTTTTCAGGCAGGATCAAGTTACAGACATTTTTTTTTCCTCCAGTTCAACCTTAGATATCAATGTACTTCTGCTATCATGATGTCCAAATGATATAGATTAAATCGTAAGGGCAAAGAAACAAAACAAAAAAAATCAAATGAGATTTAAATCTCACAGACCTTAATATAAATGACTTTTTTCTCCCAAATTGTTTTTTTCTCATTTAGACATTTGTGGCCCTTTTTGTCTAAAATGTCACAAAGAGCCAAATAACATTACTCTCTATCTTTGTGGTTCTTTTGGGAGCTGACAGATCTAATCTTATGTTGTTGTTTGGCTGCTTCTACCAGGACCCTACTGTCAAGAAAACAAGAGAAAAAAGACACTGGGCATATTTTATCGGTCAGTAGAATGACAGAGTTGTTGCTTTATTTCAAGGTTAAAATTCATGTCTAAATACAGCACTGTAATGTTTTTAATAAAGCATCTGTAATTAAGAAAAAAATAAAAAATAAAACACCAGTTATGATGTTGTCACTGTGGATCTACAAGTATAAAATAAGAACAAAACAACTCTAAAGTTGACTTCACGACTTGATTAAGAAGCGGACAGGGATGTGTTTGATAAATCCATAGACTGAAAAAGAGTGAGCTCCCAAAAGCAGTTGTTCTCATTAAGATCTGCTGAAAGATTTCAAAGATACAAGTAAACAAAGTGAGCAAACTGTTTTAAATGTCCCATTCATTTGGGGGAAGAAATGTGCTTTTAATTATAAAGTTATAAGTTAACCATAAAACAAAACAAAAGTAATACATGTATAGAAAACAAACTATAAAAACTTGAGATAATATTGATGTAAATCAGACAAATGGAGCCATTTGCCTTGCATCATGTCTGCAGTTGAGAGTGATCAATTTAAACGTTTAACATGGGCTGAGTGGTTCTTAAATACTTGTTTTAGCTCTGAGTCATCATGTTAGTGAATCATGCAGGGATGACCTGTTTTTGTGGGCCAACCTGAAAGTTAGCATTACTCTGGTTACCTTGACTAAAAGCCTTTGGGATTTTTTACTGTTCGGGATCATGCTGATATTAAGGTCTGTGTTGAACAAAATGTCATGAAACTTTCACTCTGTTCACCATGAAAACTTTCACGAATGAACATAACTTTGATGACTTTTTTAAGCTTATATCTAATAGATGAGTGTAAAGCTATTATAAAACTTCTTCTTAAAAGTTAGTATGAAGCATTGTCTTCGCCATGGTAGCTGCTGCAGGTTGGACTCAAAAGCCCTCTTGTACCAGATATCATCAAAAACTGGTCTGGAGTGGGCTTTAGAGAGTATCCCTTTCATCCTCTGTCCCTGACTGATATGTGCAATAATGCCATCAGATGAATACATGCAGCTTTCATTCTTGTGCATTTCTGTCATAAATATCAGTCCTCAGAATACCTGCTGCTTTCTTCTCCACTCAGTTGATGATTCACTCTTCAGTCGGGCTGTATTTCATGCATGAAATCAGCTCTCCTTCTCTACCACACAAACGGCCTCATTCTTCTCCTACCTCCGTCACAGACACAATAGCTCTCTATTGCTTTGTCTTTGTCCTTCTTTTCGTCTTACCTGCAGCGTCCTCTCATTTGAGCCTTCTTTCATTGTTCATATTTTGGTCGATTTTTATGTTTGGACTCGTGTTTGGCATAGATTGGTGCTGGCATGCATTTACAGAGGCCTGAGTTTTGGTTGCTGTAAGACAGAAAAAAAGACAGAAAACTCACAGGGCTCAAGCTCATAAACTCATAAATTCAGTAACACATATCAAAGATTGAAAAGTCATGTTTTTTTAAGAACAGGGAGAGATAGAAAAGTAATATTAGC
Organism: Cetoscarus ocellatus; assembly: GCA_037902135.1. Taxonomy (NCBI): domain Eukaryota; kingdom Metazoa; phylum Chordata; class Actinopteri; order Labriformes; family Labridae; genus Cetoscarus; species Cetoscarus ocellatus. Next base: position 176,734 of record JBAMNC010001228.1, read on the forward strand.
CTCCCCCTTTAAAGTCCAATGAGTGTCAAAGACAATGTTCCCTCCATGGTTTATGAGATTCTTAAAGTTGCAGAAATTGTGGTTGTATGTGAGCAATAATGCTCCTTAAATACAAAGAGAGAAATCTGAAAACTTTGTCTTACATTGTTGCAATGCTTCAATACTCACCTTAAATTTCCCAAGGGTACACCAGGTGCCCTTCATATAATTTAGGAATGACTGGATCATGGATGCTTTCATTGCACATGAGCAAAACTCCTTCAAAGTGAGAACATATTATTTTTCGAAAGTCCTTGAGTAGATTTTTACATATTTTAAATAGGAAACAATACATAATTGATCACATTACACCCAAAGGTCCACATTTTTTATGGTTTTTCATTAAAGGTCCCATACTTTAAATTAAGCAAACCTTTAATATCTTTGGGAGTTTAAATCTTTTACAGTTTTTGGCTTGTCCCCTTAGAGGTGCTGAAGTAATGAACTGCTTAAATAAGCTTTCAGATCCATGAAGGAGGAGGCAGGACATCACTTCAGGCTTTTGTGTTCCAGTTTCACAGAAACTCTGTGGCATGAAAAAAATCACAGTTTTCAAAAATCTGGAAGAATTGGAGATGATCTCTCTGGTCTCCTGCTGTAATTGCACAGTAAAGGGTCTCATCACGGGGCAGCTCATTTTAGAGGTCTCACAAAGTCAGAGAGGTCAGACTGGTTATAATTTCTTAAGTTTTTGTCTCTTAAAAATGGTTCAAACTTTATTGTTATGTGGAACAAGTTGTTCCAGTGCAGCAGCACAATGATGAAGGTATATTAAAGAGGATTGTTTGGGGAGGAAAGAGGAAAGGTTGTGAAGTTAAAGTTTTTAAAGAGGACAAAGAGGTTAATGGGCCAGACAAAGGAAACGGACCATGAAGTCTATGTGCTTTGGAAACAAACTCACCAGGTCACTTTTCCAAAAAGCTTCATCAACGTTTATTCACAGGGTTCCTGGATAAGTTCCTCTGTGTGTGCATCACAAATAAAGAAAGTTTGGGAGATAAAAACCAAAATTAAGGATCATTTGACCAGTTTACGCACATGTAGCACTGAATGCTACTGATTTGTTGTTTGCAAAATCCCTTTTTGTCTCTTTTTTTATCTTGTTTGAAAAGTTTGAAAAAGAAATCATATTAAGGGGCAACTAAGTTACACTTCTAGTGACTCATTATAAAAATACAAAGGGAGTACAAACTATAAAGCTAAGGCAGTATTATTGTCTCACACAATTAATTAAAAAAGTGAGAATTGTAGACTCAAGCATCAAGTGGTCATGATGTTTTACAACTCTTAGCTTCAAAATTGTTTGCTTTGGACAGTCATTTATTAACTCTAATAGCACGTCTGTGATTTTGCATGTGGTTGGCACAAGAAGTATTTAAAATAAAAAAAATATATATATGGTTAACTGTTCAGGAAGTAAATTTGACTTTTTTGGTACAAAATTAACTGATTATATGTTGTATCTACATTTTGGTAGACAGCGAATATCCCCTCAAACATTTTCTTCAGTTTTCCAAGACAGAGCGCTTTTGTTTTTGTATTAATTAATAAATCAATCAATCAATCAGTCAATCAGTCAGTAAATCTTACAAAAGACTAGGTTGATGCCATACTCTTTGATGAATAAAGATTCTTGTTTACTTATTTTTTTTAACTAATCGTTTATTTATGTATTTTTTTATTCCAGACCAAACGTGAATCCACCATGTTACAGATGACAGGGCCGGTTAATGACGACTGTTTCTTTGAGAATCTGTGGTGATGCCTGTAAGGCTGCTGGGTCAGTCAGACCTGCTCCTGCTGCAGGTCTATTTCTGTACCTCCTTCATTCTTTGTGCTGCTGACCTCTGATGGACTACCTTAAATATCTGACTGCTGTCCGGTCTGTCTCACCAAACTCCCTCCTGTAGCTCCGCCCCCTGGCCCCCCTTAAAAAGACCTTGACCTTGAACCTCTGTCTCCTTTGTCGGCCGTCAGTGTCCCTTATCTTTAAAAAAAATAAAAAAGGCTCTGGGTAAGAAAAACATCACTTCATTAGGTGTTTTCTCTACACAGCAAACCAACGTTTTTTTTCACGAATAAATGCCTGAGTCCTGATTTACACGAAGAGTTATCCAGAGTTAATGGCCTGAACCAGGAATGTTTTTCCGAGTCTGAAACGCTGGTTTTCTGCTCAGTATAGACACCTCATTGAGTCATGTTTTACTGAGTGGAGTCCTCAGTTTAAAGACCAGTAAACAGCAAAGATGGGTGAGGGTGACTGGGTCAATACATCTTGACTTATCAGTTGTTTGTTTACTAGAGAGCCCCCTGGTGGCTGAATTTTAAACTCTGTGCCTTCAATTAAATATAACACACCGATAAAATCAGTTGAGAGACATAAAGTTGTATTCTTGTTTGCATCGAGAGAGTAGAGAGGAGAGGCCAGCTTCTCTTTTTCAGCAGGTTTGTGTCCATGCTACCCTTTGGTCCATGTGTCTATGTGCGTGTGTGTGTTTGTGTGTGATTGTGTGTAACAGTGCATGATCCATGTTAGCTGTCTACCTCGGCTGTAAAGGGGCCAAGCTGGGAACCTGCTGGCAGGCCAGCGTTTGACAGAAAACAATGCATATTCATCCCCCGCTCTCTTTCTCTCTCTCATACACACCCACACACACCTACACACAAACACACACATATACACACACTCAAACCAATTGGCTCCCTGCGGTTCAGCTGCCACCAAGCCTTATGGGCGATTAGTCAAGGCCACAGGCTTCACCTTTTAAAAGTGCTCTGTTTTTTTCTTTGTCCTCCTTTCAAAGTTTTCTTCTTTATATATGTTTCACTTCATTTTCTCCCTGCTTCTACAATTTTTATCCTTATTTCTTGGAGGTTGGAAACACAAAAGATGATTTTAGGCCTGGTAAGCCCCACACAACAACTTTAGGGGGTGCCTAAGTAAAGCCTTGTCACAACTCATCACTTTCCTAAGGAAGGGTTGGGCAACTGGTGGCCTGGGGCCACATGCGGCCTTGCTCCCTACTCAATGAGGCCTGTTAGTCATTTTCCAAAGTCAATAAATAGCAAATATTGAGAAAACATGCTACATCTTCCAAGGGTAATTTAATCCATGGTGTCAATTCAACACCATATGCCTCAATAAATGACAGTGTTTCTACAAAATCTCTCTAATTGGCACATGTTTTGGTCTTTTCAAGAAATTAATGAAAATACCTGTTATTTTTTTTTTTTCTTATTTTAGCAAAAAGCATTAAAGTAATCAAATTTAGTTAAACATGATTAATTGCAGGTAAGCACTTTCTTAATTTCATACAAAAGCATTTTGATTCAACTTTAATAGTAAAGTTAAGCTATCTAAATTTATGAATATAAACCTGTATTTTGAGAATTAATTTTGCCATACAAATGTTGGTTATTTTAACTAGTATTATTAATTCTAATCAGACTTCACATTACCTTTTTTCTCAATATTTCGAGAAAATGTACAGCCACAGAATAATGTGGACATCGATAAACATTGACTGTTTGAGATAACTTAAAAATAAGGGCTTCACATTCACAATCAATGATTTGTCACACTAGGGTCAAGGACAGCTGCACTGGGGTGATTGTTTATAAAAGCTCATGTGAGGGCTGCCACAATGTTGTTTTTCCTTTAGAACAGAACATTTACCAGGACAGCCAGTAGGTTAGGATGATTGTTCTGCATATTTGTTGAACCTTTGGTCAAGTTAGATCACACAAGAGTGTGAGTCTGAGATGCACCACCATGAAAATATCTAGACCACAGTACACCTGTCCTCTGAAGACTACGCCCAGCAGGATAATGCACCATGTCAAAAAGATGAGATCATTTTAAAACTGGTTTCATGATTATGGCAGTGAGCCATGGGCGTGTTTCTAAACCCCAACAAAGAGACATTCATGAGGACTCACTCTGTTTTTATCAGCTGATTAACTAAGACATTCAGGAACATAGTCAGCTGAAAGTCACTGGTTGACATGGTAACTAATGACACCACTACACCTACACAAAATGTTGTGGACACAGCATGCATATGATGCTGAGGTGTGTGTGGAAGAGAGCATGAGTACAAGGTTTAATATTGAGTTTTTCTCAGGTGGTACTATTTTGTTCATCACAGCAGTGACAGAGACAGAGAGCCTTTGTTTGAAGTCCAAGAAGTCAAGCTCCACAGACAGATCAGCAGGGATCTGGTTTCAAAATAGAGCACCCTTCAGTATCAGTTATTAAAAACAGGGTAATAAAATTGATTCATTTTATTGATTTATGGTTTGTTAGTTGGTGACCTCTACATAAAGCACATTTGCATTGTGGATGTGAATCCAATAAGTCTGAGACAACCACGTGATGCTACCTAGGGATGGGAATTGATACGGTTTTATTGAAACCAATACCATTATTGTTTCTGCTTTTTGATCTGAATTTTTAACAATTCTCTTGCTGATTTTCTTCATTTGCAACAATGATAAACACAACACACTCACGATATTCGATGCCATGCTGCACTGATACATTTGAAAGTTGCACTGAGCATCCTTAAAAAAAATATAAGACACTATTTCCACCCCCTCTGCCCCCTGTCTACCATGATTTTTGACTCTTTTATTGTTTGTTCCTCTGATGTAAGCAAGGTATCCATGATTTGCAGTATGCAGATTAATGTGGAAGAAATTAATTACCAAAAAGACAAAAGACATTGATTCCTTGATCGGTTGTTATTAATTCTCACCTGGAATTGGTTTTCAATTCTCATCCCTAACATAGGACAAAATCTCTGAGGAATGTTTCGAGCATATTGTTGAATCTATGACATGTAGAATTAAGGCAGCTCGAAAGGCAAAAGTTGTTGCAGCCTGTTATTAGATAAGTGAACATCACATAGTGTAAACTTGTCTAGAACTTAGCCAGAGTCCAATTATTTGTCTTGTTCTGTCTTTTTCCTCACATTCTCTGTCACTTAACTCCACTTCTGGACATATCTCCTTCCTTGCCAACTTTTTTACAACATCAAAATTAAACTTTTTTTCCCTCATTGTGTTCTCTAAAGTCTGATTTCCTTTGTTCCATCTGTGTCCTGTTGTCGGCGGCCAGTTTGGCAGCCTCTTTCAGTGTCCAGCCTTTGTTGTTTTTTGGAATAGTTCAGTCAGAATGAGATTAGCTTTTCAGGACAATCATAAAATAATTACAAAATCACCCTGTGTAACCCCTCTCTCTTTTATTTCTGTTGGACATTGTGCTGAGAATGTGTTTGGTGCAGTCAGAACGTCATCCAAAAACAGATTTGAAAATTTACAGCCATGCCTCGGTAATGATTAGTTTAGCCACCCCTCTGTAAATCTCATTTGGACCGGTGTCTAAACAAAGCACTCCTGCTGTCATCCTCTCCTCCGCTTCCCATCCTACCTTCACACCTTTGCCTCGCTTTGCATCATTCACCGGAACATTTAAATTATTTGACAACTTCTTCTTCACCCCGCAAAACTATAAACTCAATACTTCCAGGGGGCTGTGAGAATAACCAGGCGCCCATCCAATCGTTTTTATGCAAATGGCGTCGTATCACATCTCCATAAAGTTTTGCCTCAGCACTGCGAGAAAACTTTTAGTGCCTGCTTGAGGTAAAATCAAAGTTGCTGCTGAAGAAATTATTCGCTTTGGAGACACATTTGGCACAATCAGACAGACAAATAATTCATTTTCAATACACCTGAAGAAGAGATGGCAGTGAATTATGTCTAAGTTATCCGTCTGTTTCCCTGGTGGTGCTGCCACATTGTCTTCTTATTTTGAGGATTTGCATCGCTGAAAGTTTAAGCTTGGTAATGACAGAATAATATTTGCAGCAGGTTTTCTTGTTTATTACAAAGAGGAATGAGCTTTAGCTGTTGTTGACACTTATACAGATTTATTTTGCCCTCCATTTTGTTTCCCTGGCATCCAAACCTGTGTGCATTAATCTGCAGCAAACAGCCATCTCTTCTGTGTTATCACAGTTCTAGGACAGCTTAATTTCCTTGGATCTCTTTTAATCATTGTGTGTTTTATTTATATTTGAGCCTTTGAGGTTCTGGAGTTTCTGATCTTGATTTCCCATCAGGATATATTATCGTCTCATCCTCACCTCCCCTGATATCTCAGCTGGCTTTGTGTTTGTTCTTCTTATGAACTATCCTGCGGTTTGACTGGCAGCTGCAGATGACAGAGGTCTGACTGTCACTATCACTTTTCTCTGTTTCTGTAATCTTTCAGACACTGCAGCTGGAGAGAGATGCTACTTTGGACTATCCCTGAACCTTATTAAACCTCCAAATCGGCATGGGGTTGAGGTGGTCGATCTTAACAGATTCGGAGACTGAAAAAAAATGAAGACTAGTAGCAACAATACTCATGTTGTTGCAGAAATAGTTATAATTATGAAACTCTTCCTACCAGTGCTTTCATAGATTTTTTATTTATCGTGTTGACCTTAAGATCTTGCATTCAAATCGGTGCTGCTCTGCAACCCAAGTGGGGTCTGAAATCTTGGCTTATGCCTGTCTTTAACTAGAATACCTTACCAAAGCTGCTAAAGGGTCCAGATTTTGTCTAAACTGATGTTATTTTTTTTATTTTTGATAATGACTTGCATGTGTTCACAATAACATCTGTCTGAGATGCCCTTTTAGAGCTCCTGCCCCTGTAATGCTCTCTACTCTATGTACTTCTTTTCTGCTCTGATTGGTTGACAGGTCTACTCTCTGGTAATGTTAGTTCAACACTGCTTGGCGCCATGTTGTCAACAGCTCTGCATTCATTCTAACGTCTCTGCAATGAGTCTCAGGTTAAGCCCATTACAGAATGGGTCCCTGCAGAGAGGAGGGGAGGAAGAAGTCTAGTTGCTGCAGACATTTTTTCTTGTGCATTCTGCACAAGAAAAAAGTGCAAAGGACATGTGTCCTTTGCACTCTGTCATGCAAAGGACACATGTTAAACACACCAAAGGGAATATAAAACTTTAAAAAAGCAGAATATGGGCACCTTAAGACTTATAAAGACAGTAGTTAACATCCTATTTCATTTCAGGACAATTTGTCGACAACTCTCTGAGCTTTTAGTTCCAGACAAAGACTTTACAAAGACACTAACAAGACTACACCTGTATTTAAAACACTCAAGCTCCTGTCTTTGTGCCCCATATTGTAAGGCTTCTGCCTGTTACTTTTGATAAGATTACTTCCATGATTACTGCTGTAATCACTGTTATTAACTATCATATGTTCATCATATTAAGTTTATATTTACATTGTGTGGGTGCAGTATGCTCGTAGGAATGAAGTGTTGGGGGCTAAGCATATGAGAAATTTTGTTTTTAGCATCACTTATGTTAGCACACACAGCATCCATCAGGACTCCCAAGATCTGACAACATTGGACATTTGTCTGCAACTTTAAAATCATAGGGAAAAAAAAAAACTTGACAAAAGGCCAGCAATAGAGGAAGGAGACTCGAGCATGGCTTAAACCCCACAGTTGTTGCTGCTGACCATGTCCATCCCTTTATGATCACAGTGAACCATCTTCTGATGGAGACTTCCAGCTTGTTAATGCTCCATGTTAAAAGCTCAAATCTTCTCAAACTGGTTTAATGAACATGACAATGAAATCAGTGTAGTCCAGTGGCCTCCACAGTCAAAATATTTGAATCATGGATGAGCAGCCAGCAAATCTGCAGCAACTACATGATGGTTTATATCAATATGGATCAAAATCTCAGAGCAATGTTTTCTGTATTTCTGCTTTAATTACTGTACTTATATTGGAACTGGGGCAAGTAGCTTTAGTTCTCTTGAGTGAGTGTGTTAGAAATGGGCTTTCAGCAATCTATGTATCCATCATCTAAAATAGAGTACCTCTTTATGCCTTACCATATGTTTTTCTAAGAAAAACATTTAATTTGCCAATTAAAATAAAATAGAAGATATTGCTGAGGGATTGTCATATCCTCTTTCTTGTCAAATTCAATCAGAGTGTTCAAAGTTCATCCCAAAGAATATTTTTTTAAAGTCTTGCAAAGTTTAAAAGTGTGAATTAGATTTTCTTATTATAATTTTGCTGGGCTGGATTGGGCTGTTTTGGCTGGGCCCAGTGTAATATATTTTCATCAGGCCCAGAATCTAGAGGGTTGTCCCTGGTGGGCCCTGTTAGACCATTTTTATTACAGAGGCTAAAATTGTTACAACATGCCGTATTTCCTCTTCTGTTTCACATGAAAAAAGAGAATTGGTACTATTCCTGTCGGCCTTCAATGTCTCTTTACTCTATTTTATTTGCCAAAGTCGTTCATTTTTATCTGCTTTTCTTTTACAATCCTGTTCCCTCCTTCTGTCACTTGTCAAACCCCCCTCTCTCTTTCTTCCGCCCTGGTCTAAACCTTTATTTAGATTTGAATTTTGTGCCTTATTTCAGTGTCAAATCCAGCATTTGTTTAGGCAGGTCTTCCCGATAATTCAGTTTTTGTGCTGCTTCGTTAAGGCCCTTCCTCTGCTCTTTGTCCATGTCTGTATGTATATATTATCCTCTCCTCTTTAACCTTGTTCCTCTAACTCTCCAGCCCCCTCTCAAACTTGCCCTGACACATCACAGTAAAGCTTCATTTCTGCTGCAGTTTTGACATTAAGTGGTCTGGAAGTTTTCAAAGCCTGCAGCAACTCTACTTTTTACTTCCTGAACATTTTGTTCCAAGCTGACATTGGAGGAACTGTTGGGATTTTGTGTCGCTCCCTTGAAACACTTCTTGTGTTTATGCTTAAATAAGGGTTTCCAAAGAATCCAGTGAAAGGAACATGAGGACTCTTTGACCTTGTGATTTGATGGTTGTCTTTACGGATTAAGGAGCCTTGTAGGGGAGCCCCTGGAAGTACAGATCGGTGTATGCAGAAAGATAAAACATGCTCAGTGTACAAGCCTCTAACAAAATCACTAGATTGGTCTTTGTATTTGTGTTTGAACTAGGTTTGTCAAAAATATTGATACTCCAAAAAGTATCGATACTCAAAGGCTGTTTCCAGATACGATACTAATTTGCCATGGTATCGATACTATGGTGCGCAGCGCCTGCAGCGTCCGCTGCGTCCGCTACGTGAACTCTGCAGGCAGCACAGCAGGCAGACAGACAGCGTCTGGCAGTCGGGAGAGCCCTCACTGCGACCCCGCTTGTATTACTGCTGCGAGGAGAACGACTAATTTGTCAAAACACCTTAAGGACTGGCACACTGGCCTTCATGACGAATTCCGACAGGTTAGTAAAGCTCCCGTTCATCATTTACCTTACTGTATTTAACTGATTACTTATGTTAGTCTAGCCGGTTGCCCGCATTCATGTTCGTGGTTTTGTGATTAACTGTGGCTAGCGCGCTACTGTAGTCCACGCTAGCTGCGTTTATCTTACTACTCAATGAATGTAAGTTGTTTTGTTATAAGCCATTAACTGTGGCTAGCGCACTACTGTAGTCCACACTAGCCGCATTTAGCTTGCTGCTTGATGAATGTTGGTTGTTTTGATTTTACCCATTAGCCGTGGCTAGCAGCCTTTAGCTCCCTAACGTGACTCAAAGGGTTTGAAGCAGAGAGAAGTTGACCTGCCACTAAACCTAAGAAATGACAGCCACTGCTGTTTGAAAAGCAAAGAAAATATGATTCCAAGTCTCCTGATGCCTTAAAAATAAACAGAGCTGTTGCAGAGCACATCTGTGAGGATCAAGGTACCTATTTACATTGGGGAGAAACCTAGGTACCAACAACTTCTCATGCAGCTAAATCCATAGTATGTTCTTCCATCAAAAAACTGTTTCACAATACAACAAAACATTCATGCAGAAGCTTAAAGGGAAGTCTTGTCTTGTTGTTTATTGTTTTGTTCTTTTGATTTTCTGATTATTTAAGTATTTTATTTCATTGATTTTTTATCTGCAGTTCTGTTTTTCATGTTAATAAAAATGTTTTTTTTATGCCTTTTTAAGTATTTATCATTTTTTATCCCTGTGGTATCGAAAATGATATAGAGTATCAAGTATCTTCTTAGGTATGGATATCGAGTTTGAAATTTTAGTATCGTGACAACCCTAGTTTGGACCCCTAAAAACAAGATGCTGTATCAAATATGCACCCCTTCTGACCATGACAGCCTCTCTGTGAAAGTATTTCCTTACATGAAACCAGTCTGTGGTGCAAAAAAGGGTTATAGTGGCTGCAGTTTGCTCAAAGAATCCCTCAGCTGACCCCCTGTTGAGTTTAAATTTGTACTTACTCCATTTACTTCAGCTGTTTATTGCATAATCCATGACTATTTCATGAAGTAAAGTGAGATCAGATTTTTATACAAGAGCCAGCCCCAGCAGAGCAGCAGCACTAGAGGAGTCCTGCGGTCTATTGATCTATCTATCAATTTATCTGATGGTCTAACCCCTTTAATTCATCCCCTCCATTCAGCCATCCGTCTTATTTTAATTAATGAATAAGGCAGTCAGTTCAGAGCTGTCAGAGTGTGTGTTTGCTCTCATCAAGTTTCCTCTCCTGTGCTCCAGTTTCCCCGCCGGCCTTACAGTAGGGACAACCAGCCCCATCAATATTTAAAACGCATTCTAATTAAGCTCCGGCTGCACCCTTGGCGCCCGAGACGAGCGGAGGGGTGAAATTAAAGGCACCCCTCACCCTCCGCCGCCTCCGCCCGCGTCCCTGCTGACTTTTCATCAACCTGGAAATGGCAACAACAACAAATTGCTGCTCACTCGCCACGTCTGCTGCAGGGGGGGGGTGCAGACAATGTGCAGAGGAACATGCTTTATCTAATGGAGGGTTAAATATTTATAGCCTCTGTGATCCTCCTGTTTAATGTGGCTGCGCTGATGGATGACGGATGTATGTGGGTTAAGCTTACCCCTGACAGAAGAGAGGGAAACGCTCTACGTGTGTGTGTTTTATGTGATCATGTTTCAGCATCGACGATGACGAAAATGCCTCTCCTGCTTGATTGAAGTGACCCAAAGAGACAGAGCAATGGAGTGCAGACTGTCAGCAGCAAGTGTGTGAGTCTACGTTTGATGACAGCGAATCTGATTTGAGTTGACTAAGTGAGCGAGAGGGGAAACATCGGACAGACGAGGACAAATGAGCCCAAAGAGAAATCTGTTAGCGATGGAGACGCTTCTTTGCATGCACAGCTGACACAGTATTCCTCTACCTAGGAGGCATCAATGAGGACTTCAGGCTCATACCCACGGGAAACCTGAATATTAGATTGACTTTATAATTCATCATTCACCTGCTTTGCACTGCAAGAAACTCAGATCTATGTGAGAGTATTTCTCCAGTTTTAAGTCAAAAATACCTCCCTAGACTTATTTTGAACAACAATTTCCTGATATGTCTGAATTAAGATGTCATTTGAAGATATAAAAAGTAAAAATAAAGCCTTAGTTGCTTGTGATAAGTCAAATAATCTTCCAATGAGATGAGAAAAATTTAACTCAAAGGGTCTTAAAATGGCATTTTTTTTATCGTGAATTTCAGAACCTCACTGAGTCAAACTTGCTAGTTTCATTGGCAGATATTTTCTTATCTTAAGAGCAGCTCAATCCATTACTTTGGCCTTTTATTCCTTGTAGTCAGATATTTATCTGGACTTGTGAAGTGAATGTGGATTAGAATAAATGTTTTAGATATTTCGGACTTGAAAATAGACACACACACCTGCTGAGATTTGAGTTTTTGCAGTGCCTAGTTGCTGCCTGTCCTTGTGACTGGGCAAGCTAACTTTTTTTGGTTGATACTGGCTGATAAGAAATAAGTCAGCGTTTAAACTCACCAATCTGAGCAACTGCAATTAAAAAAGTTTACACCTAAAGGTCCCATGTCCTATAGTGTTGACTGTTTACATCATGTCTTGGGTGTCTACTTAATTGATCATTGTAGAATACAAAAATGAAAAATTGTTGCCCCTATAGTGGATCAGTTGCAGCTCTTTTTCCCTCCATTTTGGAAACACTCTGATCTGATGGGGCAGGAGCATACAGGAGGGTATTAGGATGAGCTCTGCACTGATTGGCTGGTTTTGATCGCCTCACTCACCACTGTGAGCTCTAGTGGGTGGCCCTTGAGCTCCTGGTGGTGTACCCACTGGATGATGTTGATTTATAAGTCTCTCCTTGGACTTGTTCCATCCTACCTATCCATCTCTTCTGCAGAAACCGAGGAGCACCTGTGTCTTACCCTCTTGTGTAATCTATCACTCAAATGTGACCAGAGTTCGAACTGAATTGGGGAAACGGGCTTTTTGTTACACTATCCCCACAGCCTGGAACACCACAAACTGAACTGAAAATGTCAGAACTGGTTTCAGTCAAAGCTTTTCGTTCCACTTTACTCACTAGGCAGTGAGAATTCTATGAGCAATGATTGTGTTTTTAATTGTTACTGTCCCTAAAACTGTCAAACTTCCACTGTGAATTTGTTGAATCCTTTGCCATATTAATTGTTTATTTTTATTGCCTTAAACTTTGTCTTGATATTGTATTTATTATGATGTCTGCTGCTGACCTCTTGGCCAGGTCGCCCTTGTAAATGAGATCCTGATTTCAATGGGAAATTACCTGGTTAAAAAAAGGTTAAAAAAATGTTTGATGGGAGATGGAGAAGGTGTTACAGTTATGGTGGCTGCCTCTAACAAGCAGAAAACACACTAGTAGGTGGAGATTGTATAACTATGACATCATAAACTATACGAAGTAAAAGTCAGAATGTTTTAAGGGGCAGTTTCTATGTATGCTAATTTTGTAAAAGGTGTCATGATCTTCTGCTTCCCACGCCCATCTTATCTTAGATTTGTGTAATTTTAAAAGCCCCTTAATGTGTTTTTACATCGGTCCTCCACATGATAGAGTACTTCTATGCACAAGACAAAGGCCTGCAGCATAAGGACTTCTCTCTCCTCTCCTTTGTACAGCACCTGTAATTGCATAATTGGCTTGCCCGTAGCTTGACTATGAACAATTCAGACCAGAAGGAGCTTGAAACAGGGACCTTGACCTGTTCAGAAAGCTCCCAAGACCCTGTGGTAATCATTTAAATCCTGCTAGGAGCATCAATGAGCCTTGTGGTCTTGGCTGTGCATATGCACCACAAACCATGAACATGCCTCAAGCCATTTCGGCATCATGCCTGCCATTTTCCTCTGACCAGTGTCATCTCATCATTTGTCATCAACACTAAACAATGATGGAGTACTATAAAAAATAAATAAATCAAAAAATAAAGCTGTCAACACATCACTTAGAGATCCGTTGTTTCTGTTTGGACAGTTTGGACATGTATCATTCTTTAATAGACCAGCTTAGAAATCAACTGTCCTCCAAACTGAGCCAACATTCAAGTATGGAAATTAAGAACACAGACTTCTATAAAAAATTGGACCTTTGGTTGTTTTTGGTTTCTTGGAGTTCAGCTTGTTCCCTTACATTTTCACAACAAATCGTGGGTGCAGCTCCTCGGGGAGTTTTATGAGATCAGGGGATTTGGTGCGCTGATGACTTGAAGTATTTCTCAGCTTGTCAGGTTCAGGAATTTGACAGGTAATGTCAATCAAACAGAATGCACCAACAAAGCCTTTGGCTATAATTTCTTCAAGGTGCATTCAAGGTAAGGCACTGTTCAAGGTGAAGAAAGAGAGAAGTTTGGATTTTTGTTTGAGGAAAAAGGAAAACAAGAAATGTTTAATTGGCAAGAAAACAAATGCTAATGCTGCCTTGTAGCAGTGTCTGTGTTGATGAGTGTAACGAATATTTTAATTTCAATAGATTTACTTTGTATGCTGTTCAGTCCCTGGATGTTAAATGCACATATAACCAGTCTTGCCAGTTATCTGATGTAACTGGGATGGTAGAGTGACTTTTCCTCTATACTGTCTCCATTATCCATACCATGATATTCATTTATAGGCCTGGATGCTCTTATCATTCATGTTCACCCCTCCTCCCCCGTTATTGATAGCCGTCATATGACCATCTTACCATCTCTGTAGCTGTTGTTTTTTTAAGGTGAGAGTCTTTTATGCCTTTAATAAACAGAGGCGAGACAGTGGATTGAATTAGAAAGGGGGTAAGGGTCCCTCGGCTGAAACCCAACCCAGACCAGCGGCACAGAGGTTAGTGTCACCATACATAGGACACACGATAACAATATGGGTTATCAGCCCCCTGCACATTTATGTTTTAAAAAGATTTTTAATATGAATGAAAATTGTTGTTTATTTGTGCTCCACTACCTCTGAGACAACAGCCCAAAATGCCAGACAGACTTTTCTAATCCTGACAACAAATATGATAACTTAAACAGAATATAACTGCCTTCAATACAACTGTTTTCCCAAACAGACTTATTATTGATTTGATATATATAAGAAAAAATAATAATAAATAAAACTGTTCAAGCTGTCAGCAGATTAGGTCTGAGGGGGCAGAGGGGACAAATGGTGTATCAAGAAGTTGTATACAGCCTGAGTGCTCTTATGTACCTTGTGTGTCCTCCATTGTCAAACATCACACGTAGACAACAATATTTAAAGCTATGTCCATGACAATGGGGATTGGAGTGTATCCACAAAGTTAAACAGCGAGTTTATCTCAGGCTTAACCTGTTTTTGTCCTCAAAGCAGTGACAGAGACAGCCTGTGTGGACAGTAAAGATGATCTATTCAAAGTAAAACCTCTCTGCAGACTCCATTAGTCAAAAAGGGTGCAATAAAATCACTTATTTTTTATGTCTGCGTGGCCCAGTATCAAATGGCCTGGTACCAGTCATGACCCTGTGGTTTGAGGCCCCTGCCAAAAAAACTTAATGTGCCTTTTGGGAGAACCCCACATCCTGCTGTTAAAGCTTCAAAGTGTGGCACTTTGTGAAAGAGGGATGGGCACCAGTCTTCAAGTGTGAAGTTATTTTATGTGTAGACCAATTACATTTATTACATAGAAAATCCAGATATTATTGTTTAAAGCATGGCACAGAGTCTCTGTGTTGTTTTAATGGGATAAAAAATCAAATGTATATTTTCCTGCAGCCAACAGAACGCGACACCGCTGAGCTTTTCCATGTATTTTCCTCTCCTTAGTTTGCTCTTCTTGTTGCTTTAACTCCCACAGCTCTGATCTGATTAACTGATTAATGTTTATTGTTCACCTGCCTGCTCTCTTGTTTTTATTTTGATCCCTCCCACTGTGTTGCGTATCCTTCTCCGTGCCTGCTCTCATGTTCATGTGCATGCATGCGACCCCCACCTCGCCGTGTTCAGTTACAAAGACGTGTCTTCAAAGCTTTGTCTCTTAACAAGATGTATGGGAGTTCACACCGAGGGGAGTATCTTAAAAGACGGTTATTTCCACCTCATTACGCACACATTTGCTCTGTGTCTCCCCCCAGCTGCACACACACTCACACATCAAGTCACATGCACAGAGATCATGAAAGACATTTACATGCACACACTCAGAAAGAGACACTAATAAGGGTCTGATTGAAGTGCTGATGCTTTAGCGAGCGGTGAGCTCTGTGTTTTGAAGCCACGAGGGACTCGATCCATCAACCGAGGCAGTGACAGGTTCATAACACATGCAAAGATGAAGGAGCATGTGAGTGTGTGTCTGAGTGTGTGTGTGCTTTGTAGTTTGGTGTCCTGCCTGGCAAAGACACTGTGAATCATATATGAGTGTGTGTTGCCAGATCCTGGAAGAAAAATAAGCAACATGGTCTATGAATCAAATCCAAACCTAAGATGCAAACTCCAGTGCAGAAAAAAAAATGATGCCATTGCAGAAGTGTAAGTGAACTGCAGTTCCTCGAGTGTCCACTTGAAGCTGTCTGCAAAACACTGAACAAAGATTATTTTTTTCAACAACTTGCTTTAAGTTTTATATGTTAATCTAATTCTTCTAATTGTGTGGGAGCCATGGCACCATCCGAGCAATGCATGGCATTAGCTTGTGTGCTAACTTTTTCTGCACAGATAGAGAGCTGAGACAGTCTTATGCCTTGTACCTCACACAAACCCTCTTCAAAAATCCCAAACTATCCCTTCCATAGTCATACCCAGAGGGTGTTTAACATGCCTCATCAATGTGAGAGCACTTCTCTGAAAAAGAGAGAAAAACTCTGCTTCATCAGGACTTCTCCATCTCTTCATATTTATGATGTCAGCAGTTTTCTAACATGTCTCTCTTTTAACAACTCTCAAACTCATTGAATATTTATTAGGGAGATTTTCAAGAATTCATTTTAAACTTCATCAAATTTCATAAATTCAGGAAAGCACTTTTAAACTTGACAAACTTCTGCTGTGCTCCAAACAAACATAAAAATCTCATGCAGTGCTCTAGTCTCAAAAATGATCTGGTGTTACAGAGTAATGGGTAACCATGTCATCTGGTGTCTTTTAGTTGTAAACAAAGCTCAATATTGTTGCAGATGTTTTGTTGTATCCTAAAAAAATACAACTCTTCAGAAATGTCTTTAATGACATTTCTCTGCAGTTGGTTCAACCAGTCTTGTTTCTTTGTTGTTTCTCAGAGAAACAAGCTCATGACTCTGATCCTGAGTTATGGTGCACATTTTGTTATTTTGTTTTCTAGATGACTACCCTCATCTCACAACTGCTACACTGAGGAAGGACTGAATCACATAAAATATGTCTGTTGTACAACAAAGGTGAAGGACCACTGAAGTTGGCAACAATCAGCAAGATAGTGTAACTTGCAATTTTAATTGTGATCAATATAATTATGCAGGGAACACTTGAGGTGTATACTTGAGGCTATGTTATAAGCCAAAATATCTTCTAGGATCATTAAAACTTCCTCAAACAAAGTAAAACTTGAAAGCAGTTTAATATTTTGCTTTAATTCTCTTTTACCTTGACAGGTCGAAGACAACTGTTGACAAACTATTACATTTTATTTTGCTGTAGAGATGTAGGAAAAAAACAGAATGAGCTCATACAAGAGGCAAGTCAAGTTCAAATAAACAAATAGAGAAAAATCTGTAGCCAGGGCTGACTGCATTTTTACAAAGAAACAAGCCTTGAGTAGCTTATAACTAGCAGACATGGCAACGCTGACATGAGGGTGGCTCACCAGTGAGCAGAAGCAAGTATGTCATGAGACTCTTGGCATCTCATTCCTGTGTAATAAAATGTTTATTTTCTGGACTTTTCCCCAATGATAACTCAATTCATTTTAAAGAGATAGCTCATCCAATTATTATTCATGACCATATGTACATACAAGCACAGAAGCTATAGAAACACAACTTTTAATTGTGTCTCAGAGTGACGTTTCCTCTCATCTCCGCCTGTTGAGCTGCATATATGGAGCGTCTGGGGAGTAAATACGGGTTTATTTGCTGGAATCACTGCAGCACAACAAAGCAGATAACAGGGCTAACGGTGAGAGATGACGCTCGGTGTTAAATCAATGTGCAGCCAAGTCCGACTGCCTTCACACAAACAACTAATTGATTCACGTCTTCCTGATAAGCCCCTTGCCTGTGAAAACAAACGGTAAAAGCATTTCAGGGGTTTGATCATCGGCTCACAAGCACCACACGGATGATTTGTGTCTCTAAGAATCAGTCCATAACTTTTTGTCCAGTCATTGGAAAGGTTATTCCAATGTCAGTCCTTAGTCTTGTGGTTATTGTAGGAATTTAGAGTGTGACAGGCTGGAAATGTCTGCAGACAAACAAGACATATCCTCACCTCTGATGTTTAATTGTCAGTTTTTGAGATTTTAAGAAAAACATTAATAATTGGGAACACATGAGAAAGAAGGGAGAGTATAAAAGCTTATTAACCTAAGTCTCTTAAATAACTTTTCTTCTGATGCCCAGTTTGATCTTTGGCAGGTTGTCTTGACCACTCCTACATGCCTGAATCTATTGCATTGCTGCCATGTGGTTGGCTGACTAGCTGTTTGAACTAACAAGTAATTGAATGCGTACACCTAACATATTAGCCAGTAAGTGAATTTGAGTCTCTTTGGGCAACACCCCTTCAAACGTGATTGGGAAGGGTGGAAATTGTCAAAAATACAAGACATTGACAGAAAAATGTTCTGCAGAACTTACCCACCATTTTCACATGGTTCAACCGACAACCACTGGTCTTGTCAATCAGTCGGATTTCACAGCCTCGTCTTTTACGTAACAGCAGCACGTATCTGCACTGGTTCGCTGGAAATCTATTTTAGGTCTATTTTTCAATCTAATCATGGCTGTGCTCAGCTGTGCACTTTCATTGGTTGAAGCAAAGCTGCAGCACAGACGGACTATGTGGAAATTTTCGGTAACATTCTCACATCCATTGCCTTTTTGTCCTTAAAGGGGTGCCTAAAATCTGCTAATTTCCTGAACAACAACAACTGCTGCCTGCATTTTAGCAAGATGGATCTGCCTGGTGACAGACAATCTAGCAAATGCAGCTGCTTTGCATGGTTAATTTACTTCAGTGATGTGGTTCTCATATCAGAGCTTACCTTCTGTTCAGGAATTTATGGAGAAACATTTCTAAACTTTGCATTTGTACTTTCAGTGCTGACAGTGGAGACAGACACATAACACCTTCGAGTCATCATTACCAAACACTGAAATCTGAGAGAACTTCCCAGTTTTTGACCCAACAGCTGTCACCTGTCAGGAAAAGTTGGGTGCGGTGATTTTGTGTCGACAGCTCTGTTAGCCTCTGAGAGGACTTCAGAATAGGTTTATGCCAGCTATGCAACGGATGTAAGGGATCTTTACAGTGTTGATTACCCTGAAATGAAAACCTCCATAAAAACCATCTCACACCATCACAGAGGGCTTTTCATTTGGTGTGTTTGTTTCTCAGTCTGTTGGTGCCCACATGTCTCTCTCAGGGCTCCTTTCGTGATTGAAATTTGGATGAAGTTTTGCTGCAGCAGCTTCCTCTTCACTTATATCCTCGTCTATTCACTCCGACTGTCATAATAGACCACATAAAATCTGCTTGAGTAGGTGGAACGGCACTTTTACTTAGGAGAAACAAAGAGTCCTGACAGATTTATGTTTTATGGACTGAACTGGATGATAATAGCAGAGTTTTTACAGCCCACATCATTAATACTCGTTTATTGATTTTTATGAAGTGGACTCAGACACCTAAATGCAGGCGACGCCAACAAGGGAGCAAAAGATGGTTAGAAAAAGAAAACAGTTGAGTTTGTTCTTTCTTATCTGAAATGTATGGAAAAGAGATCACGACTCCAGATTGTTTTATTTTCTCTAAAAAAGACTAAATGATTAAAAACATTAATCTACATGGATGTAACTACATTTCAATTCACTTTCATTTACTTTTCACTAAATTAAAAAAAAAAAAAAACAGTTTACTGTTGATAATGTTTATTTGGCCTCTTGATGATTTTGGTCCTGAACGCTCCAGCATTCAATCCAGAGCTTTTAGAAATGTATCTGTCCAACAATTTATCCAACTAACCCTCAAGTACGTGGTGTCCACATCTTCATTTTATTGCTCCTGTCTGTGCTGCGGCCTCCTAAGTCTCAACTCAAAAATATATCATGACTTGCTAGATGCTTTCTTTTCCAGATTGGGCTTCC
The DNA here is from genome assembly GCA_037902135.1 of Cetoscarus ocellatus. Taxonomy (NCBI): domain Eukaryota; kingdom Metazoa; phylum Chordata; class Actinopteri; order Labriformes; family Labridae; genus Cetoscarus; species Cetoscarus ocellatus. The sequence goes on from JBAMNC010001228.1 coordinate 196,454, forward strand.
TTTTACAGAGAACCTGTCTAAAGAGTGACAGAGAACAAGTAGGCCTTATGCTTCACATGTCCACTTTTACAACTTACAAATATGACTAAGAACAAAACAGCAGTGTTAATTTAGGAGAAGTAGTAGTATTTTGCCTAAAATATCTTTTAGTTTTAGTCATAATTTAATCATCTAAGTTGTTTTAATTTCAGTCTAGTTTTAGTTGATGAAATTACACAACATTTTAGTCGACGAAATCTACTGTGAATTTAGTCGACTAAAATATGAAGTGTAAAGGGTAAGGCATTTTTTGTGTTTCCTTGACTTTCTGAAGTCATGTTTTACTCTTGGATAAAATGAAACATCTAATAACCCTTTACTGAATGCTAGTAAAGTTTGAATGTATAAATTAATTGATCTTTTGTGTGAAATGCAGTCACCTTTATTTAGGCTACCTGGCAGAGCATCTCAGTTACAATACCAGAACTGACAACAGTGAACCTGCTCTACATGAATATATCAATTCATAAAGAGAGGAGCTCTGATTGGATCGCTCCACAACTTATCCCACCACCACCAAGCTAAGGCAGTTGTGATTGGATGTCCCTCTTAACTCATCCAACCTTTCCACACAACCAAGGTAGCTGTGATTGGATATATTCCTAACTTGCCCCTACTTTCTACATGATCATTAGGTCTGATTGGATTATGTCTCTGTCAGAAATTTTAGTCTAATTTTTATTTGTTGAAGAAAATGTAAGTTAATTTTGTTTTAGTTTTTGTCCATGTGCACTTGTTTTTATTAGTTACTGTCTAGTTTTTGTCAGGGGAAAAAAAAGTTTGTTGACGAAAACTATGACGAAAATAATTAGTCAATAAAATTCACACTGCACACGGACAACGTTGCTGTGAGGTGCTCAGTTTTTAAACTGTTCTGATGCTTCTCACTGAGGATTATATTCATGTTTTGGGTATCCAGTTTCATTGCTGCAAACCGAAGAAACTCCATGACAGCATCTGAAAACAATGGTCTTCCTCATATTTGTTGTCCTTCAAGCTCATGTTCCATTACATGAGTTTCTGTGTGAGAGCCTGTTTGTTTGCTGAGATGTTAGTGGAAAACTCACAACAAAAACAGTATGGCTGCATAGTTCACTGTGTGCAAGTTTGGTTATGCAGAGGAAGCAAAATCAAGAACTCACTATTCCAGCTTCATCCTGTGTTATGATGCAACGACAGAGCCCAAAGTCAGAACTGTAATTGTGAACACCTCCACACAGAAAGCTGTGCAGAACATTTCTCATTCGAGAGCCAGTGCACCCTGGGCTCTCCCTGCAGTCTCCATATTGTGTAATTAACATCCACCTAATGGCACCTTGCATTTCCTCTCCTCTCTCTCTTCCTCCTTTTAAACACACTGACACGTGCACACTCACCCTGGCACATTATCTGCTATTATGCATTTCTGCAAGGTAACAGCCATTCTCCGAGCAGCTAATTGAAATGTGTGAACTTGTGGGGAGAAGCATTGAATGGTGTTTAAACAGAAATCCATAATGGTTATTGCTATGACAGAGGGAGAGAGAGAGGAAGAGACAGGCTCCATTAAATATTCAGAGCTACCTGTGCACCTGGGTAATGGCTGCAGACAGAGCTGTCCAGCACCTTTCTCTGCAGAGATGTTTAGCTGTCAAACTAAAGGTGTTTGTAGGTATTAAAAGGAGGAGGATCTGTGAGAGAGAGTCTGAGATCTGCCGGAGTGACAGGACAGAGTCTCAGCAGCATATGACACAAACTTAGAGGACGCCTGAACTCTGGGTTTAAATACACAGAGATAAAAACAATCACAACCAAAGCAGGAAGGCACAATTAATACGCAGTTTAGTTATATGTGCCATTATCCACTTTGTGTACTTTGGTTAGCTGTGGCAAATGATAATCTAGATCAGGGATGGGCAATTCAGGTTGTGATGAGAGCCACATTCAAGGTTCACTCGGAGTCAGAAGTACAAGGATACTATCAAAAAGACAATTTAAACAACATGTAATTAAACAAAACAATCAATATCTAGCTTTTATCAGAATTCATATTTATATTCTAAAGTTCAAAAAATAAAACAGTAAAGCCAAATTCAAAGAACAAAATGCAATAAATGCAATAAACTAGTGTGTTCTTGTTGTTTATTTTATTACTTTTACTTGGACAGGGTAGCAGCTATGGCAGTCCTTAATGCAGTTAAAAGGGGTTGACGTCCCTGCCACAGGGAGTATGGTTTGCACCCTTGCACGCTCAAACTTAATTGCGTGTTAACACCTGTGTAGGTTGACCATTGCTGGTGGTGCAGACGTCGTCGGGAATGATGGATGGTGAATTGCCAACCCAGCATGTGCCCCCGAATCTGACCTGAGGGTAGCAGTGATGAAAATCTTGATCAATGATGATTATTTGAGCTCATTTGATTTAATTCTTCATAAAGACTTTTACAGAAACCATCATAGTAAATTAAATCTAACAATTTCCTGTTGAGTATAAAATAAAACATATTTGAAGACTATTTCAGAAATATCATCCATTCTGAACGCTGAAGAGTTAAAGTTTTGCCTTTGACATGGTGTTATTGTGATGAATCAGACAAAAATGCTTCATGGCAAATTTTTCATCTTCTGCAAGTTTTAAATCGATCATTTTGCTATTTGAGTAAAGGCTCCGCTATTCTTTCTGCATGGACAGACACGTGGACACAAACTGCAGCGCACTCATGATGTGTAAACGCTCTGTGTGTTTATGCTGTCGGCGACTCTCTCCCAACTTCACATGGGCATCGTCCTGAAAAAAAGTCATGGTTTTTGTACGTTTCTAATGAAATTAGAAAATAAATTACTTTTTATAAATATGGAAACCATGAGGAGAAGTTCATGGATTCATGTCATTGAGACAAATAGAGAGATGAGATGTCATAACATGCATAATAAAGCATTACATGGGCCGGTTCAAGTGATGCAGTTCCTGTTGTTGAGCCTGAAAATGCCCTAAACTCCCCACTTCTATCATGTATTTTAGTAAACGAGGGTCATCTATACTGGATACTTCCATTGAGAATGAAAACCTACAGCCTAAAATCTGTCTCTACATTTTTTCCTTCATTCTCTCTTTCATTTTATTCTCTCCTCCTCCAGCCCCCCTCAGAAGCAGACACATAAACTCAGACTCACTCATGCACACTGTTATTCAGTCTTCCTGCAGGCCAGAAAACCTCCTGCTTCACTATTAAAGAGACACAGAGGTGCGGAGATAAGGGGGAGCTCTGGGGCGAGGGGAGCACCTGAGTGTGTGTGTGGGTGAGTGTTTTTGTGTCAGGTGCCTCTTACAATGAAGGTAAAAAATATGTGTAGGAGAGAGTGGGAGAGATGGAGGAACATCAACTCCCCTGAATGAACCAATCCCCCAGACCCAGACCCAGCTCTAATCAGAAGACTAGAACAGTATGAAGTCCACAATCCACTGGGTCTGATGAATCATGATGAAGATCAGGTTTTGATACACCGAGAAAAAAAAAAAAAAAAAAAAAAAAACGCTACTAGGGCTCTGTTTTTAACACAACATCTGTTGTGGCTGCTTTTAGATCCTCTGGCCAATACAGCTTATTTTAATAACTTTTACACCAACAAAGTTTAATTTTTCTTGGGTCAAAATGGCAGTTTGTAGCCTTTGTAAAGCATGAAAATTTGATCACAACAGAAAACTGTTATCAACCTCCAGGGAAAGTGTTAGTGCAGAAGAAAACCTTCAGGTGTACAAAACTCAGTTTCAAAACCATGGAAATGAGGCAGTTGACAGGGTGATTCATCCATCCGTCATGTTTTGATTGATTATTTCTGGATATTTAATCAATTCTGATCTCTGGATTGTCTCCTTGAGAATCAGGAAATGAAGCACTCTTGTGTGATTTACTTCCCGACTTTTTCTTGTGAGTGTCCTCCAGTAAGGCACATCCTGCAGGGTCAAATATATTACGGCTATGTTCAGAGCACAGGTGGACGAGTGCACGAGCACAACAGTGAGTTTATCACAGGCCTTTTTCTCAGCGGTGACAGGAATAGACTGCCTGTGCATGAAATCTGAACCGGTCATTCTTTCAAGATGAAACTTTTTTTTGGTGTTAGATGCTAAAATGAGATTTGGAACTGTTTTGTCTGATTCTTTTATGGCTTAAATTACAGCCCATTTTGGGTTGTTCCATAAACTTCAGTTCAATGGGTTAAACTCCCTCACACATGTAACATCCCAACCATACCTGTCAAGTTTTGGATTTGTAAATAAGGAAAATTTTCTGCCACCCTTTGCGACCACCACCCCAACCAAGCTCCAGTCTTCCTTAAATTTTTTAAAGGAAAGTAAATTCACTGCCCCGTTTTTCGAGATATTTACACGACTTCTTTGTTGTTTTGGCAGGAATGCCTTCTCCTTCGTCGCATCCATACATCTTTCTCTTTTGTTTTTCTTGGTTTGTTCCCACTCTTGGCACTGGCTTCGCAACAACTGCCACCCAGACTACTGCAGGTGGAAGTTCTCGCAAGGCTTTTTCTTCTTCGGTTTTACGGCGGTTGGCATCCAACAGTTCAGTTTGGAGAGGCAGAGGAATGTTTATTATTATTATATTATAATACAGGACATTTACAGGAGATTACTAATATGGGAGGATGGCAGGAAAGAGGGGTAAAATACGATAGTTTCACGGCCAAGACGGGAGACTTGACAGCTATGATCCCAACTAATGTGACTTTATCAAGAATAGGCATTTCTGTTTCTGATTATTGTTCAAGGCAGAGACTTGTATTGGAGGTTGTTTTCACGTCTAAAGCATTGGGTTAGATTTTTCCAAAACAAGTTGGTGTCCTGGTTCGACCCGGTTTGTTCGATCCCTGTTTCTGCACAATCAACTGTGCCAAACTTATCTAAAAGAGGTGGTCTCGGCTTGCTTCCATTCGGCCCCTGGA